>JAOVYX010019287.1:0-18732 GCA_035668315.1 Drosera spatulata
TGCGTCTTCATTCAGAAGTTCGTCGATGGTAACTTCATTATCCTACTACTCTATGTTGATGATATGTTGATTGTCGGTCAAGATACCGAAAAGATCGCTGCTTTGAAAAAAGCTCTTATCAAATCCTTTGCGATGAAGGATTTGGGTCCTGCTAGGCAGATCCTTGGAATGTTGATCTTCCGTGATAGAAAGAACAGAAAATTATGGCTATCGCTGGAACGATACATCGAGAACGTATTAGAAAGGTTCAACATAATCAAGTCCAAACCAGTTAACACTCCACTTGCAGGTCACATCAACTTATCAACGAAGCAATGCCCCTCGAGTGAGACAGAGAAGCAGGAGATGCAGAGCATTCCGTATGTTTCAGCTATTGACAACTTGATGTATGCTATGGTATGTACTAGATCCGATATTGCCTATGCAGTTGGAGTTATGAGCAGATTCCTTTCTAATCCAGGGAAAGAACATTGGACAGGAGTTAAATGGATTTTGAGATATCTTAGAGGTACGTCTACGTTATGTTTATGCTACGGTCAAGGAAAACCTGTATTAGATGGTTATACCGACGCAGATATGGCCGGAGATACAGATTCTCGAAAATCTACCTCAGGATATATAACAACCTTCGCAGGAGGAGCAGTGTCATGGCAATCAAAGTTATAAAAATGTATTGCTTTGTCTACTACAGAGACAGAGTATATTGCAGTCACTGAAGTTAGCAAGGAAGTGTTATGGATGAAGAACTTCTTGTTAGAGTTGGGATTACAACAGGATAGGTATAGACTCTATTGGGATAATCAGAGTGCTATTCACCTTCTCAGGAATCCGACCTTTCATTCGATGTCGAACCACATTGATGTGAGATATCACTAGATACGTGATACATTGGATCGGAAGCGGTTTCAACTTGAGAAGATCCATAGTGACGACAACGGGTCAGATATGATGACAAAGATCTTACCCATGGAGAAGTTTGACTTCTGCAGACAACAAGCGGATATGACGATGATCTCCACCGTTCGGGAGGGGGAGAATTACTAGTGGAATTCCCTCCGTGGGCACTACCTTTTTTAAAAGCAAAAGGAAGACACACTTTCACATTATGCAAAGCCGAAGGAAAAGCAAGAGCACACACAACTTTTAAGAGGAGAATTGCAAATCGAATGCAAAGTAGGAAAGGAAACGACGCACTCAAAGCGAGAGAATTCGAGAAAAAGAAAGGACCAGAGCGTCATGCTTGAGCACAATGCGAAGGCGGCGAAGAAATCAAGGTGGTGAAAAAAAATTTCTAGCAACATCCTCTATCGTCTATAAATAGGCATCAAGAGCAACAAAACTAGTATCATATATCAAATACAAAAATAGCATCAGAAGAGTTAAAAACATACTCAGTTTGGGATATTGAGGGGTATCCTCTACTGGTATATTTTTATTCCGTTAGAGAAGAAAAATTAGTGAGAGTTATCCTGATAATTGTAATCCTCTAGCACAGTCTAGGGATGATATTTGTAATCCCTCTTTAGTGGATATTTTGATACCGTAACGGTCCCATAGTTTTATCCTTTTTTTAAGGGCTTTTCACGTAAAATTTTGGTGTCGACTCTATTTATTTTTGGATTATTTATTTATCCCATTTTAATTACACGACGAGGAAAAAGTGCTGGGTAATTTCTGCTGCACCTCACACCGACTTTTCCCAACATATTCTTATAACTACTAAAAGTTACATTATTCTTATCCGTTCCGAGCTTAGTTTGCCTGCCAAACATTGCACGCGTGCTAGTTCAGATGTTCTGGACCTTCTGATATTTGTACAGCTCAAAGTTCTCTTGCTTTGGCTGCAGGAAAGCTGGATTACTTCCATCGACCTCGACCCTTTCCTTAATAACCTCAACGTTCTCACTTGAACGACCACCATTTTGCTCGTATTCAGCAACCTCGACCTTCTCAGTCATCTCCTGGTCGTGGCAGTGTTCTTTGTGAAGGAACGGAATGTTCTTAAGGAACGACATGTTTCCTTATTCTACTTTTGCCTTTGTTTATCTATCAGCTTCTAGTTGTTCTTGGTTCTTATGCTGCAGGTTCATCATTCGCAATGGCTACTTCTTATAGGCACAGTTTCGTTCTTAACCTTCTTTTATCACGATAAGAAAGGATCTGATTCCATTTTCTTTCATCTTATACATATGATGTGATCAAAGCGTTGCATCGAATTTCAACATTGGCATTTTGCCAAAAGTTCGACCCTTGAGCAGGTTCAACGTTGTTTGAGTTGAATAGAAAAGATTCCTGCACGGTTTTGGCCCCTAGGAAAACTTCCCCTAGTAGATAGAACAGAATATGACAGGAACTATTTCTACAGCTGAAAAAAGCAATAGAAAACTCGCATATATTTTCATTAGAAGGGCAATCGATCGCCTGCTAGCCAGCTCTAATTAGCAAGCCTTTTGATGCAATTGCTTATAAAGATCGGTCATGGCAGGATTATGTATCACAGCGTCATCTGGCATTGGGCGTAGCCTATAAGAAGGCCTAAATACATAGATTAACAGATGATCCGTGCCATTAGAAGAGTGATACTATATTTCTTGCATATAAGCATAAAATCCATGGCAGAGATACAACTGAGTAGAATCGCGATAAATGAAACAGCTAGTCAGGATCATGTTTCTGGTAGACACTCACTCAAATCCGCTCTCGAAATCACAAGGAGCAATAGTTAGTCAAAAGTAAAGGCAAAATGACAATGAAAGTCGAGACAGTTTCTAACAGTAACAAGACTAAGAAATCGTATTCTTGAGAACCGAAGTTATCCCAAGATTCTTTTATTTAGTCACAGAAGTAGCAAACCGATGTTCTATTCTGAATTCCCAGTAACAAGACCCATCATCGCACGCATGAAACTTCCCTTGTTCTTCTCAGGAACACGCTTGTTCGTTGCATCATCAGGAAACCCCTGCAACATGAGTTCAACAACTTTATGTTCCCCGAGACGCATGACAATACAAATCATAGAGTAATAAGGATTCAGAAATATACCAAGCTTTCCTGCGCGACGAGATCCCACTCTGAACTGGAGCACTCACTAGGGTCCACCACGGGTTCCTCGAAGTCTATGTCTTCTTTCCACGAGTCGACTTCTGTGAAACTCTCTCCCTCCGATTCCTCCGAACTGATCAATTCTGCATTTCCTGACGTCAGACCTAACTCCTCTATCATTGAATCAACTGCCTTCAGCAACTCCTCTTCATCATATTCAGGTTGTAGATGCTCAAAGCTGCAGCTACGGGAACTTCTAACAGGGGTCGAGGCAGCAGCAGGTGAGAGGGAGAAGTTGACCAAGGAATCTGAAGGCAGCCCTTGAGTTGCGGGACTGATATGGTCAGTCACAGAGCTTAGATAATCTGACCATGGTCTAACGGGCCAATTAAGGTCATCAACCTTGGGTTCAGGCTCATGAACCGATGGCGAGTCAGCAGGAGCAGCACCACCACCACCAGCAGCAGCAGCAGGTAAGACCGAGGAGTTGAGCATGGAATCCGAAGGTGGCATGGAATTGCTTGGGACATTTGCAGAGCTGATATGGCCAGTCACAGAGTTTTGACATTCTGTCGAAGGTCTAACATATAAATTATGGTCATCAATCTTCTCACTCTCATCAACCAATTGCGACTCAGCAGGAGCAGGAATAGGTGAGAGGGAGGAGTTGACTGTGGCATCTGAAGGCGGCGCCTGACTGGAAATGCCTTGGAGATATTCAGGAGTGATAAGGAAAGGCATAGATGGACAAAGGAATAAATTACAGTTACCAATCTCGGGTTCAGGCTCATGAACCACCGGCGACTCGGCAAGCTCAATCTTCACAGGTTGGTCTTCTTTACAAGTGATGCCAATAGGAGGAGAATTCAAACCCAAGCCATTGTCTTGTTCCCAATCCATTAGAGAGGAATCAACCTGTAGAAAAGGAAAAATGAATAAGCAACAAGATTGACAACCACTAGCTCAAACATTTGGTAAGGGTCAGTAATTCAAGACCTCGATCTCAACCCAAACGACAACCCCGAAAAGTTGGCCATCAGGTAAATTCAGCCTCCAATACGACCGATATTGACCAGGCAACTTGGGTGCAGTACAATTAACAGCCACTTGGAGTTCTCCATTAACCGCCAAACCTTCGCGAGGAAGCTAAGATTCGAAAAGAAAAGAGATTAATACCTATCAAAAAACGACTGTAGCTCAAGACTACGTAGACATCAAGCACATACCTTCAAATCCACTGAGTATACATCACCAAGTTTAGGACCATTGATCCAAACAAGCCGAGTTCCAGTAGGCCATGGATCATTCCCGTTGTTACGAACCCGCCAGATCTTGATAAATGGAGTCTCCGGAGCCATAATAGTCCCATCAAGCACACTGACATCCATAACGAAGTGGCTATTGAGCCTTGACACATTCCAGGATCTTCCAAACCAAGGCATAGACTTCTTAGCCTTGAACAAAATGGTGTAAGAAAAGCCCAAAACAAGAACAATAAGAAGAGGAAGACCAAAAAGAAACACATAAAGCATGGCCGTAAGAATCAATAAGGCGTAATTTATTTTTTGCAATGATCGATACTTACTGGCACTGGCACTCTGCTAAAGGAATCGGCGGTTTGCTCTCTGGGAAACTTTGACGTCTCAAATCCACCACTAAACTTCTTAGCCCAGGGAGCACTGATGTACACCTTGCGATTCTTTATTCGACCACAAGGAGGATAATTCCCTCCTGAGGCTTCAGCATTTGGCGCTAAACCTGGAACTTCCTGGGAAGTTTCAATAGTGGCATCATTAGTCAAGGAAGTTTTTCCCAACTTCAACTCGCTGTTACCAGGCTCCACAAGTACAGGAGGATTGGCAGCTTTTGATGGCACATCATGAGCTTCTGCTGAAACAATATCGCACCCTGGGTTGTAATTAGCAGACTGTGCACATGGAGGAACAACAGCCCATGAACCGTCCTTGTTCTTGGTCGGATGAATAGTAATCCTGACCGGATTCAGACCCTGTTTCACAATATCAGGAAGATCTTCATCGTCATAGAGAGTCACGACATCTTGATCTTCATCCACGTACGTCACGGTAAAGGCAGCATCAGGAGGAATACCAAACAGAGTACGGATTTTCGCCCTCAGTCCCTCCAAATCAAGACGGAGGGGTTTATTTCCGTCAACTTCAATGTTGAAACGTCGCATTGTGTTCCCAAGCTTAACCTGAAGCCACTTAAAGTATGCGACATTGAATAAGCCATGTACTCGAAAATGTCACGCATAATTAACTGAACATGATTTTAAGAGTTTATTCCGTCTCTGTGTGATAATTAGTAATCAACATCTCAAAGGTTAGATACGTTCCATTTATTTGTGACACAAAAATCATGCGTACGTCGATTCTTATAAAATTATCGTGAAACACTATTATAATTTGTGTACTCCAACTGAGGATCAGTGACAAAATTTTGCTACATCCTCAAAATACATGTTAAATAGTGCAGAATGTCAAATCATTGAAAGTAAGTTAGGACGGAGGGAGTACATAACTTAATCGTTTCTTCTCGCTCCTCAACCTAATCCTTTGATCTCAAGTTTCTTTCTCATTCCTCATTTTGCCCTTTAGAGTTTACCAAAATTTATAAAAAATGATATTTTATAATCTCACGACACGAGTTACACTTCGACCAACCAAGCATATCCACGTGATCCAATTGTTGCAAACTAAATTGGGATGAAGGGAGTAGTTGATAACAAGATTCATACTTATACTAAAAAGACTTTCCAATTTGGAGACAGAGACCACAAAACAATGTGCTTAGCGATGTGCAAACAAACTTCAACTACTCCATTCTTTATATCTAGCACAAATTAAACCTAAATGTGCAGACAGTTCGCAACTTAAAACAAAAAACAAAAAACAAAAATAGGTAGACTAGTTGAATTATACTAAAAATATACTAATTGATTTTAAATAAAAGTTCGTGTTTTATAGGACAGATATCAATAATACGTATTTTTTACTAATTATGGTCACCACAAAGATTCTTCAAACCGTAACGAAACAACTATAGTAGTAGTACTTAAACGATCTCGCCATAAATCCGATCGCTTCAAAACTCAACATCGAATCAAACAACAAACCAAATCATCAATCATATCGAATTCCAGCATTCAAAAACCATATTCTATACGATCAATGAGAATAGAAGAGATAAAGAGCATTATCGAAGAAGCGAATTAATTTACTTTGAAGACGACAGGCGACGGCGAGGGGACTCGAACCGGCGATCGAGTGGAGCGAGGAAGAACGATGAAAGGTTCATTAGAGTCGGCCATTGAGATTATCGGAGAGAGAGTCAATTCGGTTCTGTTGCAGGTGGAGAATATTAAGGAAGAGATTTTTTTTGGTATTTATAAATGGGGAGAAAAAGGATGATTGTGAAAATATTTGGATCTGATTGTTGAGAAAATATTTTTTTTAGATTGATGAGATATTGATATACCCGTTCTATTCCTCCTCGCAAACTGAGATGTGGAGTGTAAGTTTATCTGACATAAAAAAATCTTTGTTGTTATAATTATACAAAATTTTAAGATGATATAACGAAAAATCATGTGGTATTTAATTTTGTTTAAAAGATAATAATGAATAATTTTATTTTATTTAAATTAAAAAAAAATTATCAATTAATTATATGATATTTTGATAACGAGTTGAACGGTTAAATTTCAAAAGTATCAAATCGAACTTTATTATTTGATTAAAAGTAAAAAAAATCATAAATCATATGTATAAATATCTAATGAAATAGAAATAATTACTCCCTCCGTCCCATAATAATTATAACATATACGTATTGTGTACTATTTTATACACATGAATACAAGTCTCGTTTTCAAATAAAATCATGTCTGATAGTCCCGTAACATGTATTAGGTTGAAGTATGAAACTTACACAATCATTAATGTTCCACGATAAATTTATAAAAAAAAATACGTTTGATCGTCGTTGTACGCGTGTCAAATTTTGCATCGATACACGTATCAGGTCAACATATTACAATAATTTTGGGACAGAGGGAGTATATTTTATGAATTTTATAAAATCGTTTTGTTAAAGAGGCAGATTTTAAAATATCTTATACTATTGTAATTTAATATTCCCTCCATCCCATATAGAAAACAATCGATTGATCCGATACGATAACTTATACGTATTGAATTGATAAGAAATGATCAAATTGTCTCTGTGAGCGCGAGAGTAAATAGTGAGGAAAAAAGAAAGAAAAATGATGGTGGAATGTTTTGATATGATATAAAATAAAATATGATAGTTTGATAGTTTTGTACAACATGAAAAAAGAAGTCCAATAAGAAAAAATTACAATATATCTGGACAGTCTAATTTTAAAAGTGTTGTAATTTAGTGGGACGGAGGAAGTAACAATCTAATCACACCGATCTCTATATCAAGATATAACTTTCAATATTATACTCCCTCTGTTCCATAATAGTTTTGTACAACATGAAAAACGATGTCCAATAAGAAAAGATTACAATATATTTGGGAAAATCTAATTTAAAAAGTATTGTAATTTATGTGGGACGGAGGAAGTAACACTTTAATCACACCAATTTCTATATAGCTTTTAATGTTATACTCCCTCTGTTTCATAATAAATACAACGGTTTGATCCGGATCTCAAATTGATGTGTGTTTTGAATTTTTTGGATTTTAATAAGGTTAGTAGGGTTTACAGTGGTAGTTGTGAGAAAGTCAGTGAAATATATCGTAACTGTGAATGGATGTTTTCTGTAAAAAATTTATCAAATAAGAAAAAATTATATGTATTTTGAGACCTTCAAAATAGAAAGCCAATTTTTTGAATGAATCTTTTAATCTATATCCATCATTACTTAGTTAAAAATGATTTTGAAGAAAATAATATAAACAATGCATAGAAATAATAATAAGCTCCCTTCATCTCAAAATAAATGCAACAAATTATTCTTTGTATTATTCAATAAGTATTTTGAGAGGATTCGTTATTTGTCTCAACGATGTAAGAAAATTACGTTATCGATCCAGGATTAAAGTACATAACTTAAACTGTCATTAGTGTATCACAATAATCTTGTGAAAAATTATGTTTGATCGTTCCACGACACAAGTCAAAGTTTGTCTCGACAAACCTCCTGTCAAACTGTTGCAATTATTTTGGAACAGAGGGAGTATAATTTAAAATCTTAGAACAATTTATATAGAAATGCTAAATTATTTCAAAAAACCATTAAGTTATATTTTCAACATTATATATATATATATATATATATATATTGAATTGGGGTATGTTAATTGCATAAGACGATCAATAAATTCAATTTTTTTTATATGACATAGATACAATCATATTTAGATTAACTTAATACTACTATTATTTTTATTATAATATTTTTTTTTGAAATTTTATTATTATAATATTTTATAGTATAATGTACGGATCAATCTTTTAATATAGATAGAAAAAAAAATATGTTGCTAACAACATATAAATTGTGTGTTGCTAACATCATATTTCCTTTATTCATATAAATAATACCCAAAATTAATTAAGACAACGATATTTCTAGATCGTAATTTCGTCACCAATCTTTTTCATTTTCTCATAGCGCAAAACTTGTTAATTATTAAAAAAAAAAAAAAAAAAAAAAAAAAAAAAAAGGAACACATTTCTCCCGGGGAGTGTAACTGTGCAAGAAAAGATCTCTGTTTCCTCACCACCCGTCTCCATCACTCTGTCCCTTGGATTCCCCTTTCTCCTCTTCACCGCATCATCGATTCAGTTACACCTCTTCTTGTTCTAACAACAACCCATATTCACCCAAATCCTCATCTCCAAAACCCACTCCAAGATTTGGACCCCAAAGTTTCCATATTGAGAAGTTCAAGAAACCAAAACCGAAACAAAGCCCCTGAAGAAATTTGAAGGAGCGAGAGAGAAAACGAAATGGCATCGAGTATTGGGATGATGGATTGTGCGTTTTTCCTGGGCAGGATTGAGATTCTCCAGTGGATCAATGCAAGACTTGATCTCAATCTCACCAAGGTCGAGGAGGTATAATATAAACCCTTTTGTTTTTCCATTATGGGGTTTTTCTGTTTTGGTCGATTTCTTGGGTTTTGGGGTTGTTTGTGACGAATGGGAGGAAAATGGTGTAATGGGTTCTTGGAACTGGATTGGTTTGAAGTGGTTCGATTGTTTGTTTGTTGAATTTGTGTTGGTTTTGAGGTTGTTCTTTTAGTAGAATAGGGGATAGTGTGGTGGATAATCACGGGGTTTATGATAATATGGGAAGATGATGAGTTTTTTATGGTAGAACTTTGTAATCTATAGTATGCTGTGATAGTAACCAATGGAGATTTCAAGAGCCTATCCGTTGCTTCTTGGATTGTGGGTTTTACTTTTTTCATCGATTCCTTGGAGTTTGTTGTTGTTTGTTGTGAATTAGGGTTCGATGGTGTAATGGATTTGTGTATAATTCATGAAGATCAGGGGATTTTTTCTTTGCAATCAAGTGTCCATTAGAATTTTGTTTTGAGGTATCCAACAACTTGAGTGTCCATTAGAATTTTGTTCAATAACGGGTGGTTTTGGATGATTAGAAAGTGAGGAGCGTGACGTTGGATAATCTTGATTTCTAATTTTGTAGCTGCATTGTGTTTCTGATGCACTATTTCTAATTTGTAGTCGGTGTAAGATACTTCCTTGATTTTAGATTTCATATCCTTAACTTCCATATGTTATGCTTGTGTTTTATGGAAACCAGGCTGCATCTTGTGCTGTGCAATGCCAGCTGATGGACATGACTCACCCAGGAGTTGTTCCCATGTACAAGGTGCCCAACTTTAATTCTTCGAATTCGAGTATTCTATAGATGTTCGTAGCCTTCGGGAATTTGCTATTCAGTAGCTTATTTTCGTATCATCTGTTTCTCATCTTGACTCTCCTGCTCTATGTTGGCTGGTTAACTTTGATGCGAGGACTGAATATGACAGGATCGAGAATTTCAAGGTTCTGCAAGATGTGTTCAACAAGATGAATATCACTAAGGTAATCATTTCCCTCTTTGCTTTTCTCATATGTTGGTTTATGTTATGCTATATATCTTTGTACCTTGAATGCTTTTGTGGTTTTCTGACCGACTTTGTCGAATAATATCCATAAGAAGGATTTACCTCATAGGCCAAATTTGATGGGATCAGAAGTTAATAGGACAAGTGATGTTCTATCAGTATCTCGTACTGGATGCTGAAATCTGCAAGTGGAATTATGAGAACTTTATTTGACATTGCTTCTCTAAACTTAAATTCATCACAGGATCTAATTCCATATGTACATGTAGAATGACTGTATCTCTTTGTTTGTCAGCATATTGAAATAACCAAGCTGATCAGAGGCCAGCCTCTGGACAATCTGGAGTTCTTGCAATGGGTGAAGCGCTATTGTGAATCTGTGAATGGTGGAATCATCAATGAGTATGCAAAACACTTACGCTACTGTGTTTTTTCTCCCCAACATCACTGTCTAATCTGTATCCTTGTGTTCTTAGGAACTACAACCCCGTGAAAAGAAGATGCAAAGCTTGCTGGGAACGATATCTGAAGGGTGCTCTGAGGAATCCTAAGTTATCCGAGGAGGTATGCGTCAATTATTTCTCTATTAACTTTTGGTGCATCTGTTTTGTTGAATGACATCAAGTAGTAGGAATTCCCTTGGATGAACCCTGACGTCTATGTTGATATTCGCTCATGCTTTGGTTTGTGGCTTCACTAGTACAGATTGACTCGATGATCCTCTGTAAGGATGCTTTATTTGATTCAAGTATCATTTTGTGGTGTCGTTACTTTTTGGTTGTCGAAGTATAGTAATTGCATTTTGCCTTTTCCTGTCTAATTTATTTACATTTCTTAGAAGAACCTGAAAAGTAGCAGTTCTACTTGCACTATATCGTAGGGCATCTAAGATCGTTGTTTCACAGGTTATGACTCTGTGGCTTTCTGTTGATCTAGCGGAGAAGGATAGGGATTTCTATTTCGCAAAGTTACGAGATATCGAGATGCTGTGCGAGATGCCCGAGACAGAGAATACACCTGTAAGGAGTTGTTTGCGCTTTGCATTATTAATTACCTTACAAATGATGCCAGCGGAGGAAGTTTGTGTCTGTTACATTTGGTTTCTGGCCTTGACTCGAACCTAGATTGTTTGCTTTATGCTGGTTGTGCTACAACTATGATTTATTTGGTCTTCTCATGGTGCAGATGGCTCTTGCAATTAAAAGGATACTGTATGCTACTGAAGAGAAGTCTGCACTTTTTGAAGCGGAAGAGATCCTGCTGGAATCCATCCATGCAAGCAAAACGGATGCTTCAACAGCTCTGACTGAGAAAAAGAAGATGGCCGATAGCCATCTGAGCCAGCAAAGCTGATGACAGTTGATACTTGTTCACTGCTTATAAATAGCTAGACTTGTATTGCTACTTGGGTATTCTGAGACATCACTTTTCTTGGTCTTTATCCCTTTCTCACCATCTCTTCCTTTCCAAGCAGCGTCCCCTCTCAAGCCATTGATGAACTGCTTGGTTTCACTCAGGTTTTCATGGTATCAGAGCTCTATCGAGCTTTATCTCGTTGATGGATTGTCGACTGAGACGATTCTCATCTCTTCTCTTGACCTAAATCCACAATTTTCCTTAATTGATAGCGGACAATCAGTCAACTTCGACCTCGACTTCGATTAGGAGTGCGACTTTGGAGAATATAATCGATCTTGTTGATGAACTATATCTCCATCATTCGGACCATCCAAACTTCTCTCTTGCTCACAAATTGCTTGATGGAGACAATTATAGCCACTGGAAGCATTCTGTTAAGGTTTCGTTGAATGCCAAGAACAAATTAGGGTTTATTCATGGTATATGTAAGAGACCAACATCTGATACATCTCTTGCTTCAGTGGGATTGTTGTAACAGCATGATAATGTCCTGGTTAATTCGCTCTGTGGTTGTTGAAATTGCTGAGACTATTATCTATTGTGATTCTGCTTTGGAGATTTGGGATGAATTGAGTCAAAGGTTTGGTAAAGCGAATGGAGCAAAAAAATTTCAGATCCAGAAAGAATTATGTCAGATTGCACAGGGTAACATGTCAGTTTCGACATACTTTACTAAGATCAAGAAACTTTGGGATGAGTACTCTAACATGATCTCTTTACCTGATTGTACTTATGGATCTAACAAGGCTTTTATTGAGTTCATTCAAGGCCAACATCTGATGCAATTTTTGATGGGATTTAATGACTCGTACAGAACAGTTAGGGATAATCTATTGATGATGTCACCTCTCCCTACTGTTTCCCAAGCGTATCAGATTATTCTACAAGAGGAGAAGCAAAGAGATGTCTCAAATTCAGCTTTGATGAATGTAGAAGCTGCAGCTCTGTATTCTAATCAGAGAAATATTTCTGGTAACGGGAGAACTAATGGAAATTCTGTGTCTCAAGCAAAAAATGGAGTTGGATCTTCATCTTCTCCTATTAGTAATGAGCGAAAATCGCAGTATTTCTGTTCCTACTGTAAGATGACAGGACATACCAATGATAGATGTTATAAGTTCCATGGATATCCTCCTGGGCATAGGCTATATAAAGGGAAAAAGTTTGCTGGGAATGTCACTTCTGGTTCTGAGAATACAGATTCTAATACTGGTATCGATCACAAGGTAGCTTCCATGGATGCTCCTCTTAATCAAGCACAGTATGGGCAACTTATGGCATTGTTGAGCAAGCTGGGCAATCAGGAAAGTACAGTACCTGATAATACTTCAATGCTTGCAGGTATGGGAATGTGCTTGTTGTCTAGTTTTGATCTTGAGAGAGGATGGATCATTGATAGTGGAGCGA
This sequence comes from Drosera spatulata, assembly GCA_035668315.1. Lineage (NCBI taxonomy): Eukaryota > Viridiplantae > Streptophyta > Magnoliopsida > Caryophyllales > Droseraceae > Drosera > Drosera spatulata. The sequence continues at coordinate 13,000 of JAOVYX010019287.1, forward strand.
GTGATCATATCACTCCACACGCCTCTCTTCTTCACAGTTTTCAACCCATACGTGCTCCTAAATTTGTAACCATGCCAGATGGTTACAAGGCTTCTGTTCAGGGTATTGGTACTGTTATGTTGAGTCATGATATTATTCTGATTGAAGTTCTTTTGGTCCCTGATTTTCACTTCAACTTACTGTTAGTTAGCGGGCTTTGCAAGCAGATGAATGCCAAGATGATTTTTGACCCATCTCAGTGTCATGTTCAGGTCCCTTCAATGAGGAAACTCCTGACGCTTGGTAAGGTAGTTGGAGGACTTTATTTGTGCAGTTCAGGTGATTCTTCTTCTCAGTCTACTATGACTTGTTATGATACAGTGCCATGTTATTTCTCTTCGAGTTCTTCTATGGACTTATGGCACTATAGAATGGGACATCTTCCTTGTTCTGAACTGAGTCATATTCCGGAACTCAAATCTTTGCTTCAAACTTCTTCTTCGACTCCATGTTTTATCTGTCCTTTAGCCAAACAGCCACGACTTCCTTTTCCTTATAGCACCACTAAATCGTCTAAATGTATGGAACTTTTACATGAAGATATATGGGGGGCTTTTGCTCAACCTAGTCCTCAAGGTTACAAGTATTTTTTTAACCATTGTTGATGATTTCTCTCGAGCAACTTGGGTTCATCTCATGTCTCATAAGAGTAACTCATTCCCTATCCTCAAGTCTTTTATTCACTTTGCTGAGAATCAATTTTCTTCTTCTGTCAAGACTATAAGGACAGATAATGGTCTTGAGTTCTCAGACCAGTCTGCTCTTGATTTTTATGCTGTTAAGGGCATCTTACATCAGCAAAGTTGTGTATACAGTCCTCAACAGAATGGAGTTGTGGAACGAAAGCATAAACATATTCTTGAGGTAGCTCGAGCTCTGTATTTTCAGTCCAATATCCCATTGAAATTCTGGGGTGAATGTGTTCTCATCTCTACATACCTCATAAACAGGTGCCTTCTTCTGTCTTAGGACATAAAACACCTTATGAGTTGTTGTTCAAGCATACCCCGTCGTATTCTCATTTAAGGGCTTTTGGATGCCTATGCTTCCACTCCTAAGGCTCATATGACCAAGTTTATGCCTCGTGCATCTCCTTATGTCATGGTTGGGTACTCATACAACAAGAAGGCATACAAGCTTCTTTCTATTCTGACTTGACCATCATCGAATCTCGAGATGTCAAGTTTCATGAAACAGTTTTCCCCTTTAGATCTTCTTCTTCTTCTGATTTTTCCACTTCTCCTCTTCCAATTCCTATGAGTGATACTCCTTTTGATCAGTACATTGATCATTCTACTCCTTATTCTTCACCAATAATACAGCCTTCCCCTCCTTTCACTTCAGCTCCAATAATACAGCCTCTTTCACAAATACAGCCTTCTTATATTTCCTCCACCAGACATTCCACAAGAATTTCTAAGCCACCTACTTTTCTTCAAGGCTATGATTGTCCTCTTATTACCAAGGGACATCAGTATGACTCATTATGCTGTTCAACTCAGTCTCATATTGATTCTTTATGTCATTTCATTGAGCCTGCTTCTTATAAAGAAGCTTTTCTAGACCCAAGATGGATCTCTGCCATGGATAAGGAACTTCTTGCTTTGGAAACTAACAGGACTTGGGATCTTGTTGATCTTCCTTTTGGCAAGAAGGCAATTGGCTCTAAATGAGTGTACAAAGTTAAATTTAAGTCAGATGGGTCCTTGGAGAGGTTCAAAGCTAGGTTAGTAGCCATTGGCTATTCTCAGAAACAAGGTGAAGATTATACTGAAACATTTTCTCCCGTGGGCAAAATGACTGCCATACGGGTTATTCTTGCTGTGGCTGCTTAGAGGAAATGACATATACATCAGCTTGATGTTAACAATGCCTTTCTTCATGGCGATTTGTTTGAGGAAGTGTATATGAAGGTGCCTCCTGGTGTACCTAATCATTTTAATAAGGTTTGTCGACTTCGAAAATCTTTATATGGGCTTAAGCAAGCCTCTAGGCAAGGCAGTGAATTTCAATGCAATACTTGGTGTTTGACCACTTTTCTTTCGTTTTTGTCTTTTAAAGAGATTTGAGATGTTTTTATGGGGTTTTTTCGTTTGCCAAACTCTCTGTAGCCTTGAAGTCTCAAGATTTTATACAGTTCAAAAGCGGCTCTTCTCTTTTCATTCACACATCTGATGCACATGATCTGACCTTGATAGCAATATATGTGGATGGCATCCTATTGACTGGTCCTAATTCCTCTCTGCTTGATCACTTCAAGTGTTATTTAGATCGAGTTTTCAGTATTAAGGACTTGGGGACACTTCATTTCTTTTTGGGTCTTGAGGTTACACACTCTTCTGATGGTATTGTCCTGACTCAAAGAAAGTTCACCACTGAACTTTTGAAAGATTTCTCCGTACCAGTTGGTGCTTTTGCAGTTACACCATTGCCTTTGTCTTGCAAGTTCTCTATGGATGAGAGTCCTTTTCTGGAAAATCCTACTTGTTACAGGACTTTGGTTGTCAAACAAGGTCTGATATAAGCTATGCTGTACAGAATCTCAGTCAGTTTATGCCAAGGTTTGCAAACTCGAAACCGGAACCGGGTTGGTCCCAACACGAGTCGACTCGGTGAACCAGTGACTCGGATAGAAAAATCAGTAACTCAGCCGACTCGGTATTTTTATGATTTTTTTGAGTTATCTAATGATAAAAGATGATGAAGAAGATAAAAATGATAATAAATCTAACATTATTATAAAAAAGAGTGAAGAAATCATAAATAAAGAGGCATATACCTGCAACGATGAAAAATCTATAGACTCTATATTGAAAAGAGCATCAAAAATATGAAAAGAGCCACCTTGTCGGAATCCAACCATCTCGTCGGAATCCCAAAATAGAGCGTCAGTTCAAAAGGAAACAGAGCGCCTGAAGAAAAAAAAGAACAGAGCGTCTGAAAAAAAAAACAGAGCGCATGAAGAAAAAAAGCACAGCACCTGAAGAAAAAAATAGAGTACCCGAAGAAAAAAAATAGAGCGCTGGAAGAAAAAAAAAAAGATAGAGCGTCTGAAGGAAAAAAATAGAATATCTGAAGAAAATAAAAATAGAGCACATGAAGAAAAAAATAAAGCGTATGAAGGGAAAATATATTTTTATTTACACATACTACACTATAAAAAAATATTTTAATGATAAAAAAAACAATGTCAAAAAAACACAAAATCTTTACAACAAAATCGTTTAACATTTGATCAACATTGTTCCTCTCCGACATTTCATCGAACACTTTCCTTGTATCCCCCATCGTTCACATTTCGCATATAAATCCACAAGCCCAATCCCCATAAACCATCTCTATGAATTGCTCGATCACAAGAAAATAAAAAATATTACAAAAAGCATCAAATACAGTTTCTTCCACGACGAAACACCAATAATATCAAAAACACTGTCCTATAAGAAATCACTTGAATTAATAACTCTAAAATCATCAGTCGACTTTCGTAATAATCAACTGATAACTGATATTATCAGAGTCATTGTTGAATTGACTTTCTCCAAAAACACCGAAAAACTCCTTTGACTTGGGTGATGGAGGGATCGTACAAGGAGAGATCGTACAAGGAGACCGAGGAGAGATTGCGATAGTAAAGATGATGTCGCGGTGGTGGTGGCAGAGGCGAAGGCGGATTTGATTGAGGAAGATGAGATTGTGGGAGGAGGAGAGAAAAACATTGAAATTGTATGTTTTAAGAATTAAAATCCCGCATTGATTTTTTTGGAATTAATTTTCTAAAACTGTATGTTTGAATAATTTTTTGAAAAATCAAATCGAACTTATCCGGATGTAAAGAACGGATGAGAAATGCAAAATTTGAGTTTTTTGATGCAAAATTCGAGTTCCGGTCGACTAGATCTAGAAAATTATCTTCTCCTCGCATGCTCTCTCTTTCTCTATGTGTTGTTTTTGTTTTTTTACAAACAATGGAAGACAGACATGCAGGAAGAAGCATAAATGAGATTTTTATACTGTTTTGTACTATTTCACTGTTTTGCACTGTTTCAAACTGGTGAACCGGACGATTCGAACCGATGAAACTACCCGGTTTCGGGGACGGTTCATGCATGTTTTGGGCGTTTCGGGGTGTTTCGGACCCGGTTTTGACCCGAAACGATCCGGCTCACCGATTGAACCGGTGAACCGGACGATTTGGCATACCATGGTTTATGCAGTCTCCAACTGAGTATCATCTTCGTGCTGCTCATCATTTGTTGAAATACATGAATAAGACTGCTGGACAAGGCATTTTGCTTTGTGGTTTTGATGAACTTGTTCTTAAAGCTTTTTGTGATGCTGATTGGGCTTCTTGTTCTTTGATCAAGCGTTCAGTAACCGATTATCTGATTCTTCTGGGGCAGTCTCCTATTAGCTGGAAGTCTAAAAAGCAACCAACTGTGTCTCGTTCTTCTGCCGAAGTTGAGTACAGATCCATGGCAAATACTGCAGCTGAAATAACCTGGCTTGTTCAATTGCTTAATGAGTTGCAAGTGCCTCGTTTACAACCTGTTTTATTGAGTTGTGACAATCAGTCTGCTATACACATAGCTCGAAATCTAGTTTTTCCTGAGTGTACAAAGCATATCGAGTTGATTGTTATTTTACTCGTGATTAGGTCCTCGAGGGTCTTATTCAACTTTCCTATGTTCCTACCAGATTTCAGCTTGCTGACATTTTGACCAAAATACTCCCTACCCAACAGCATGATGATTTGAAACGCAAACTTGGAATAGTTGATCCTCCCAAGCTCGAGGGGGGGGGTGATGACAGTTGATACTTGTTCCCTACTTACCATAGTAATATGTAATAGCTAGACTTGTATAAATAGCTAGACTTTGTATTGTTACTTGGGTATTCTGAGACATCACTTTTCTTGGTCTTTATCCCTTTCTCCCTCTCTCACCATCTCTTCCTTTCCAAGCATTGTCCCCTTTCAAGCCATTGATGAACTGCTTGGTTTCACTCAGGTTCTCAAAAGTTCGCAACTGATCTGCTCATTTGTGCGAAAAATCCGTCATGTAGAGAAGGTTTCTGTAGCTGTGTGAGATTGTAGCACACCAAGTCTCATAGTTTCATTGGGTACAGGAGATTTTCTTTCTTTGGTATTTCAGGATATACAACTCTGGTCATCTTGAAACGATGAGCTAAGCAGTTAAACGTTCCAACGTTGAGCTAAGCAGTTAAACGTTCCAACGTTCCAGCTGTTAAACCCTTGACGCTGTTAAATTTTCTCCTACGCCAAAGAATAATATTTTCAGTGAATAATATGGTCCTATCAGTAGATGAGATGCAGACAATCAGGGCTGTGTTATACACATTTGTCACACCACACTAAAGTTCAGCATGATCAGTTGATCTCTGGAGTACTAAAAAAGTACGTAAATAGTATAGCAACAATCTAGAGGAGTAAAAAAATAAAATAAGAACTTCATTTCATTACAAACGTCATACATAGTGGTTGCACCGTGGTACACAGAAATCAACGCCATTCACAACAAAGTCAAAACCAGCTTCAGCTATCAGCAGAACTTTCCCAGGTCGAATAGAGAGTTCGGACAATGCATCCATTTAGTGTCTGTAGCTATCGAAAAAAAAAAAAAAAAAAAAAAACAACCAAACCCACGGTTTGGATTGACTTCTCTATCAGCCGGC
>JAOVYX010019288.1:0-18731 GCA_035668315.1 Drosera spatulata
ATTAAGTTTTAAGTTCGATTGTACACTTTTAAGAGGGGGGGGGGGGAACAGTAGTCTATTCCCAATCTGTTGAACCATCGGACTTCAAGTTTGGTGAAGTGTTGGAGAGTTTTATTCTTTTTGTGGATCCTTCCTAGCTCGAGTTTACCTAAGGGTTCGTTTTCAAAGCAGACAACGCTTTCACCAAACAATATAAATTGTCACAAACCAATGGTTTTGAACATAGACATTAGAGACTAGTTCGAAGTTCTTACACACACGTAGGCATCACTTGCACGTTCAAGGAGATGAAAATGGGCAGTGTGCCAATCTTCGTTTTAAAAAAAGAAAAGAAAAAAGAACTTTCCTCTTCTTCATTGCCATAAAATTCATAAATGAAAACATGACATGATGTACATTGCACCAAAAAAGAACTGTGATGGCAAGCAGCACCTGCTAGCTCAGACTATTACTCATTCATTGAGAAAATGCAACACAGCGGGGCATATCAGGCAATGAAGCAAGTACTGTATGATTATACTCTTTGCACTGGTACAGGGAATAGAATTGAACAGCAGGAGAATAGTGCTTGTTCACAAGGACAAACAATCCTTTGCTTTGATTTTCATTTGAAACCTGGGATTTCATTTCATCATTCATCATTGCCATTGGTGGTGTTACTGGTGTACCAATTTTCTATTCTTTTCGTCCTGGATGGCATCGAGCTCATATAATCATGAAAAAACAAGGATAAAGAAAACTATTCAAAGTTTTAGGTTAAACAAGTTCGGTATTGCTTAGATCTACTATGAGAATCATTGCATATTCATTCCTAATGTTGTTATTTCTAGTCATTGTTTGTTAGATACAACCATAAATTATATATACTCTTCAACGAGTTATTGATCTAGGTGCTAATGTCTCCCAATCCCAAGCCCTAATCATGACGTGATCATCTGGATAGTTGTTGACATGTTGTTGTATATGTATCTTAGATCATAGTGTCTCACACCACCGCAGGACAGCACTGTATCCATATTCTTATTGCTCTATAGATTTCGTTCGAATAAACAGAAACCTTTGACATCCGAAATGTGAATGATAATCAATTAAAGACACCACAAAAAGTGGATTTTTTCCTAAAATGGTGGAGCTACAAAAGGATTTTCCCAATCTGAACCCCTCCCAAAATAAATTCCGAATATGATACGTTTGTGTGTATACAGAGAGAAGAAACATAGTGCGTCTCAATCAACTTGGGTTGATTTAGTGGTGTTCGACTCAACCTTTTTCTTGAAGGTGGTTTAACCGATATTGGTGGGGAGCGCCTTGCCAGTGTCCGGGGGATTAGTTGAGATGCACTCGCCCTGGTCCGGACACCCCCGTCATAAAAAAAAAAAAAAAAAAAAAAAAAACATAGTGCGTCTCTTTTTTGGAAAGCCATTGTTAGTCTTTAGGCCCCTTAGAGACGCGTTGCTTCTCTCCTAAAGACGTTGTGCATCTATCAGCGACTATGGCAAAAATTCCCAAACCCACATCGCCAATCTTGCAAGCATTCCTCCCCTCTCCCCCTAAAAAAGTCCCCCTTCTTTTCACCTATTATTCACTTCAAAAAATTTTAAACACTATAATTCTAAAAAAATTATATAGTTTAAAATTTTTGACTTCCGGTAAAATTCCGACGAAGGTTCGATAAAGTTGTGACGGTCTTTGGCGAAGTTCCGACGAAGCACCGACAAAGTTCCGACGAAATTGGGACAATCTCCAACGATTTTCAGGGAGTTTTTTGATACCTAAATTAAGATAATCCTTAACTTTAAATTATTAGAATTAAATAAGTTAGAAATTCGTTTAGAAATTTAGTTTAATAATAGAAATTAACTTAGAAATTTAGTTTAACCAAAATTCTTCATAGGTATACCTATAGAGCTTTAACTACACAAAACTACCCCACCCTAATTTTATTCCATCAAGGATCCCATAATCAATTAAAAGATCACTTATCCAAAATACAATATTGCATCCAATATTCAATTTCCTAAAGTTGATTATCTTTTAAGTCTACGAAGACGGACTAATAAAAACGACGAATTAACGACGACATCGAACTAATGACAACGATGGACGACGACGATGACGACGGACTATGACGAACTAAGACGACGGACTGCAATGATCTAATGACGAACTAAAGACGATGACGAAATGGAAAAGAATACAATCATTTGACGAACAACAACGAACTAACGATGACGAACGATAACTACGGACGACAACGAACTAAGACGAATTAACGACGAAGACGATGACGGATGACGACGACGATGAACTAATGAGGACTACGAGCCACAATGACGGATGACGATGAAGTAAAACGAGTTAACGACGACGACGATGAATTGACCTCAACGAGTCAAGAGACCAAAAAGTAAAAAACAATCGTATCAAAAGTTTTTAATTCATTGAAACAAGACACCGAATGCAAATGAAAGAAAAATAATGGAAAGAATCTGGATTGAAAAGTTTACTTAACCCGTGAGGTTTGCAATTCAAATAAGAAAATGCAAAAAAGACCAAATCTTCAAAAACAGATAGGAGAGATTTGATTTCAAAAAAATAAAAGAAAAAAACTAACAAGTGGTATCTCTATGGAAAAAAAAAAATAGGGTAATTAATTTGGCTAAATGGTAGTTTGGGATAATTGTTTCATTAGTTTAACAATAGAAATTAACTTAGAAACTCACTTTAATATTACTTTTGAATTTATTAAATTATTTGAAACAACTTAGAAAATGTATCAATTTCTGTAATTTGCTATTGAAGTTAATATTAGAAAGTTGTCATATTAGATAATTAGTTTGCTATTACAAATAAAATATTGAAGCTACAAATTAAAATTAGAAAAAACTAAAAAAATGTATTAATTTCTGTAATTTGCTATTGAAGTTAATAGTAGAAAATTCTCATATTAGATAATTAGTTTGCTGCTACAAATAAAATATTGAAGCTACAAATTAATATTAGAAATAATTTAGAAAATGCATTAATTTTCTGTTATTTTCTATTACAAAATTGATATAGAAACAACTTAGGATCAACTTCGAAATTAGTTTTGTTTACAGTTAGACCACGTTACTAAATTAGCAAATATAATAATATGAAAAAAACATTATCAAAAATTCTTTAATTATGCCAAAAATTATAATATAGCTCCCTGAATTTGTATAATTTGTTTAATAAATGCAATAAGTAGTTCCTCTTATAGACATGAACCTATGAACGAACATGGAATTAACTATAGTATGCAAAAAATTCCTAAAAATTAGTGTGTAATAAGTGTGTAATTTAGGATTTAATAAAATTAGTGTATTTCAACCTAGAAAATTCATAAATATCAATGCAATTAGTTTCTATAATTTTAAAATTTGGTTAAATTAGTTGATTACTCTAAGTTATATGATGAGTTTGCATGTATTAGTTCGTGTATTCAACTCATTGAATAACTATTAGAGTTAACTCCCTGAATCTCTATGATTTATAGAATCACATCAAGTTAATTGTAGTAAGCGTTAATAAGTTTTTGTAAGTTTCGTAGGAGTAGTTTAAATTATCTACTTGGTTCCCTCAATCTATTTAAATTTGCTCCCTGAATTAAAATAAGTAGTTACTTTGGTGATGAATTTAAATCGTACAGTTATTGTAAGCATTGAATCTCTTCAATAACCGTATAATTATTTCTTAATGAATTTTAATGCAAGATATTTGTTCCCAAATAGAATTTCTCTTACATTTCAATGCGAGTGAGCATTGAATCTCTTGAATAATCCGAATCTGTATATTTTGAATATTATATAAGTATAGGATTTCAACAATTGTCAATCCTATGTTACCGGGGTACCCTTTGTTCGAAGGTTGACAATGACTATGAGTTTCAGGGAGATCCGAAAATAATCCTAAACTAGATTAATGACTGGCGTGTGAGAAATTATGCTATAGCTTATATGTGATGAATCTGATATGGGTTGGGAACCATCTGAACTCAAGATCTGGGTATTTGTCAAATAACGCAAATATGGATCAAAATTAGGTAAAATTTGATCAAAAATAAAAAATTAGGACAAAGCCAACGCAAAATGAAAAATGCCAAATAACGAGCTAAAAGAGGCTGGTATTTCCCATAGCAGCTAAAAGACGCTTTGCGTCTTTCGGAGAGACGTCGTGCGTCTATAGGGGAACTAAAGACGTTGTGTGTCTCTTTTTTGTACCCACGTCAAACGTACCAGATTGGGAAATTAATCTGCATGAGGTTCAGATTGAAATAAAACATTTATAACCGTATCATTTTAAAAAAAAATTCACAAAATGTAGAAATGCGTGCTAATGATGGATGACATTTTTAGGCAAGCACACCAAGGTAGCATTATCCATTGGACTCAAAGCTAACATCAAGAGCTTAACAAATAATAGTGGCAAATTATCTCCAAAAGTAAAGAATTTTGAGCAAGTGTTTTTTTTGTTTTTTTTTTTTTTTTGGAAAAGGTTTAACAAATTACAAGTACAATTTATTACAAGTACAAGCACTATCTTCATCCCAAAATTGTTGTAACACTTTGATCTGGAATGCGTGTCAGTGTAAAATTTGACACGCTGCAACGATCAAACGAGTGTAAAAATATCATGAAACATCAATGATTGAATAAGTTACGTATTTTAATCCAATATATTATGGGGACGATTAAACATGATTTGATATCAAAACGAGACTTGTATTCATGCGTATAGAATAGCGAAAAATACGTAGGTGTTGTAAGAATTATGCGACGAAGTTAGTACTATGTTCAAACGATAACAGATATAGCTATATTAAAGATCCCTTTTTCACGCGAATTTATTGTGTGTAGAATATTTTGAAAATTTTGTTGATAAAAGAACATTTTTTCTGGCCACAAGAAAAAATAATACCGTAATATTTTTTCGTTGTCAAGAGAAAAATTTGTTGTAAAAACGATGAAAGATAATGCTTGTTTCAATATTTGCATAGTAGAATTATGAATAAATTATCAATAAATTTTATTTTTGAAACTTATTTATCAAGAAATCACCAATAACTTATGAATTATCATTTGATCTTATTTGTTTTGATTTTATGAATGATTTGTTATATCTTATTGAATTGAGGCTTTTTATTTTTGATAGATGACTTAGATAAGGGCTTAATGAATATATGTAATGACACACATATAAACTTAAATGTGTCTAGTTAAAATCAATTATTAAGATTAAAACATCACAGAAGATGCAACTTTGGATGGGAGCCTCATAATTAATAGGCTCACTACAATCAAACTGATCCATATCCCCAAACACATTCACAATCACCTTCAAATCTTGACCGTTAATTTTAACTGAACACATCTAAAACTTATGTGTGTCTTGACATATATTCTTTTTTTTTCATAACATAATGGGGTATGATCAATTGATAAATATTTTAGGTTTTGTTTATTAATAGATAATACTCTCTAAAGTTATTGCCAATAGAGAAATATTTTGTAGTATATTTTTGGAACGGTTTGAAATGTTTTATGTACATGTTTAATAAACTATGCGTCTCTAAGTAAGCATTTTGTGCCCCTCATTAAAAGGCTCGTTTACTTTGATATTACACCACAGGACGCACTATTTCAAGTAAACATATAGTGCTCTTCAATAAAATCATCATTTTGATAATTGAACACATGTGTCTCAATAGAATATTAATCAGTGTGTCTTGTAACAAACAAATTATTCATTGAACATATGCGAACTGGATAATTGAACAAGACGCACTCTTTTTGTTTGTTTATTTTACTACATCAAATATACGTAATCTGCAATCATGCCATTTGTATTCATGCATTCATGTTATTATCAATTGATTTCATTTTTCTTTTCAACATTCGAACAACAAAATCCTAATTTATCAAATTTATCTTTTTTATCGTTTGAATTTGTTGTTGAAAACATAGTGTCGTTTGCGATTGTTGACTTCAATCGAATTCAAGAGTCGATTTGGATCGATTGATGATTTAAGTTGGATTTGGATTTGGATTTTGAATGAAAGACGTTTTTGATTCAGTGCGGTTTTTTTTTTTTTTCGTGCGTCGTGAGTTTTGATAGTGTGGATTTCGATAACTGAAAGTTGTAGTTGTGGAAGAAAATTATTTTGATTAGGAATTCTTTTAATTATTTCATAGATTTTGGGAAATTCCCTTGTACTTGATTTAGTTTAACTCTTTTTCTTTTAAACGACATAATGGTGAGATCTTAGGTTATGATCGTCTCAAAGCATTCCAATTAAATTTAAAAAAAAATGTACATAACAACGATCACATTATCGCTACAAAACAAAACAAAATATTTGATATAAAATATAAAATATTAAATATTAAATATTTCAAGTGCCATATGCCTAAATCTCCATCTTTTGCATTACATGTTTTTATTTTTATTAATCATGTTGATATTGGCGTCCTTAATGTTAAATATGGTTTTGCTGTGCAGATGAGATGAGTTTCCTATCATTTGAAAATCTATTTAACAAAAATTCTTATTAAATTCACATTTAATAATATTTTAGTAGAATATACTATATTAGATAGCATTCAGTTTTTGCCAAATATATTTAATAATGTTGCCCAACGGTTGGTGCTAAACGAAGAGTATATTTCCAACAGACACCAATGACTGGAATCGTAGCTACCATGAGATATTGACACTCCAATTCAAAACCAATGGCTCTGATCATACAACTTGACACTGTTCAAAGGTTAACACAAATCATAAATTGTAACGAAATTGTTTTCCCTCCACTTCAAAGCCATTGAGGTCGGAAGTTCTACCGTGGTACTACGTAGTTTGATAGAGGAACTAAAATATTTAATCAAAACATAACTCAATCTAAAAAAGTCTTTTCAAAACAATGTACTTCACTAATCAAGATTCAATACTTTCTAGAGACGACAAAAAAATAATCTCTATGTTACGGATGCATATCCTTTCTTGCTTTGTTTTACTCTATCTTGTTTTTACAAGTCCTGTTCAATACGACGACGTGCACATCTACCATATCAAACTATCCCACAAACGCAACAATTAGTACAAAGCTCAAGCTAAAAGTAGATGAAACCCAAATGAGAAACTCATAACAAAGTTCCCTTAAATAATGTACAGTTTTCAAGTATCAACCTTCGGAAAAGTATCAAGTATGGTTTTTTTGCAACTAACGGTCCCTTTTTGCGTTAGGTTTTCTCTGAACGAGTGTTTTCTGTTTGTCGTCGTATATTTTGCAACGATACACACAAAATTGACCCTCTCGCAACACGTCAAACAACGAAGAATTAAAAACCATAGCAGAGAGGAGTACTTCCTCTGTCCTCCGTTTTCATCATCATATTCCATGAATATTTGCACAATTTTCTCCCCCTCATGTGATGCCATGTGCTCTCTCTCCGGTTAACAATGTCAAACAATGGAATACACACTTCCATGATCATCTCACAACAACATCACATATACTTTCTCCTCCGTTTCAAAATATAAATAACAGTTTGATTCGATTTATATATTTATATTTATATTGAATTTGTGTAAAATTTAATGAAAAAATAATTTTTTTTTGTTAATAGTGGGGTTTACTGTAATAGTTGTGAGAGGAAATATTTGAATGTAGTGTAACATATAGTGATTATTTTGGTATTTTTTATGTAAAAATGTTATTAAATATGTTATGTAGCATATATTTTGGGATGATCCAAATAGATAAGTGTTGATTATATTATGGAACAGAAGGAGTATTTTTTTTGGATCGTTATAAAATAAATGAAATATTGTATTTTGGTAATTTTTTAACATAAAAAGCTATCAACTCAATCTCATTTGTTACAGTATATCTACTAATTTATCTCTCAATTGTTACAGACAACCTCATTATCATAAAAAAAATATTTCTTTCGCACAAATTTAACATATGGGACGGGAGAGTAGCATATATATATAGAGAGAGAAAAAGAGATACTCCCTCCGTCCCATAATATAGCGCTCACTTTGATCCGATATACGGATTTATTTATATGTTGAAGAAAGAATATTTTTAAAGTGATAGTGAAGTTTACTGGAATCCTATGAGAGAAGATAATGATTATACTATAACATATGATAATTTATTTTAACGTTTTTTATGTGAAAAGATTATTATATTTGATATGTTGATTATATTTTGGAACGATCCAAATAGAAAAATATAATCCATAACATACAACTGAGGGAGTAGTATAGGAGTTACTATTACGTCTTATAGCTCACATGGTTCAAATTCCCCAATAACTAACGAACCTCTCATAACATGCATCGAGCAAACGAATGCTCCATTCACATCAAACCGCGAATAAAACCCATCTGTTTCATCGTCTATGCAGATCCAAGTTGTTAGATATATAATCAAGAATTCGATCATCGTGACCAGAGACATATTTAATGATAGTTTAACGCTTGAAGCAGCTATCAAAAGAGCAGTTATCAAAGTACGATGACATTTGAGATTAGAGATTAGTTTGCACCAAGACCCGAAAAACGATATCGGCAAGTGCAAGTTAGTCTACAGACTCATACTATTGGGATTCCATTCCTCGACCATGTAAGCAAAACTAGGAAGCAAGACCACTAGTTTCTTCACCATTTTCATCATCATCAACTTCATCCAACGATGACAGACAAGGAGTGGTCAACGAAGAGGAAGGCAACGAAAGAGGAGAAGAAGGAGAACAAGTACGCAACAACGACGAAGACGAAGAAGAAGAACTCGAAGCTGCTGTCATTGGTGTTGGCGTCTCCGTTCTCTCCGATTCAGTAGATTGAGGAACCAATAAATCGACGAATGCGTCGACAATGTACCCATAGTTTTCCTTCTCATTCACCATCAAGAACCAAACAAGAAGCTCTTCAATACTATCCCAGTCGTTCAAATCATGTGTCCTTATCATGTCCTCCATCGAAACCCTGAAATCGAGAACCGGGTCTTTCGAATCCAATGTCAAGAACACACTCTCTTTATACGGATCCAAACCCAACCTTCTACAACAACCACCACCATCACTCCTTTTCTTGATCACACTAGACAATGTTGTCGCGTCTTCGATGATTGAGTTCGACTTCCCCGGCTCGAAGAAGAGCCTGTCCGAGTTCAACCCGTGAATAATCATCGTATCTATGTAGTCTGACCCTGACTCCTCGGACCTCGTCGAGGAGGCAACAGATGAGTCTTGGGTAGTGTTTGTGAAGAAAGTTTCATTGCCCATGTCTATAGTAGTATCAATGCAGGGTTCAGTGGTGGCTCTGAAAGAGAGGGTTTTGAGATGGGCACAAGCTGGCCATTGCCATGGTGATGATGATCTTGGAGCTTTGTTTTGTGAGAAGGAGGAAGGGTGATCCTTCTTCATTGCAAAGAGAGGTGTTTGATGAGATGTTTGAGAGAAAGGGTACATGAGGTGAATTTATTGTTTGAGGGAAGGGGATTCTTCAATGATGTTCTCAGCTTTGGGGTTTACTCCTGTGATGGCATTGATGGTGGATGAGAGGGGGGATGGGGTTTATGAATTGTGGAATGGATGTTGGGAAAATTGGGGTGAAGTTAGTGTGTCTAGCATAACATATAGTAAGTGGAGTATGCTGGATTGGTGCAAGTGGTGTGTAAAACTTTAAAGGTTTATTTCAATTATAAACAATTTTTTTTTATGATAGTATCAAGTATACTATATCTTATGATGATATTAGAAAATAATATTATTATCCTGTTCTCAGATTATGTGTGTATTGTCTTTCTCATATTTTTATATCCAAAAATTTCTCCTAACATCAAACAAGAAAACGTCATTGAAAAAAATGTTACTGTTAATATCACATACTATATTTTCAGAAAGTGTTACTGCTAGTAAAGAGAGTAGCGTTTTCTTTTTTCATCAGTGAAAATGTTACTGTTTGTAACACTAGCTTTAATGATGCTACAAGAAAACTTTGAAACATCAAACAGACGCTCAACCCAGCCCCGATGATCAGGGTAAAAAGGGAAGATAAATTAAACCAAAATCCAACCTTAAAAGCCAGTACTGACCTTAATCTTCAGCATTGAGATTATCATGGATGAGATCCAACTTCTACTAAATCTGTTAACCAACCTGTGCAAGCGCAACACTTATTTCACCTGGTCACGTCCCGAAAATGACTGCATAAAAATGATCACGGATGAGTTCAACTCCGCTCGAGCATTCAACCGGTATCATATAACGATAACACATTACAAAGATGATAACAACGTAGATCTCTTCTTGCGAAGCCAAACTTGAATCACTGAACTATATGTCCAGGCCAAAGCAACAGAAGCAGAGTTGTTCCTTATTCGCTCTCTGTGCATTTATGTATGTCGCAGAAGAAGCCATTGACTAGTTCTGTTTATTCGCTTGTTTGCACCTTATTGTGTTGCGTGTATGAGCAAACGAACCCAAATGGCGCCGTCTTCGCAGAAATTTTAATAACCTTCTGTGGACATATCTTTTCAAATCTACAGCAACAGTATCTGGCCAAACTCACACCCCCAAAACTTCAATAGTTTTTTCCTGGTAATCCTAGACGTTGATATCACAAGTCACAAATGACCAATTAACTTATCATGACCTCAAGGAGAGTACTACAGTACTAGAAGATAACAAAAAAGTAAAAAAACCAAATGTGCGAATGATAAGTTATAAAACAAGCTCAACGAGGTTCTACATGACAGCAGTCTAATTATCATCCCCTTTCTTGTTATCCTTCAATTCCCTAGAGATAGAGCCCCTTATCCACGAGTCAAGCATCGCTTATGACAACATTCTACAGCGATCGCTACCATCAGGTGCGTATCCCATATCAGCCCCCGTTAACCTAGCTACATTTCGAAGTTAAATCCATGAACAAACTCAACGCCACATCCACACATACTATATCTATATCCATCAGAATTGGAGCTCTATCAAGTTCAAGATCCAGAGTAACATTACTGTAAAACTTCAATATATGGGCATGTTGTACCATAGTTTCTTTTACCATATGAAGACTGTGTGTATTAGATATTTGCTCCATAACACAATACCAAATACATAATCGGTTTCACTTCAATCAATCTAAGACACAGTACCAAGTATGAAACAAATGCCAATGCTTAACTTAATGCAAGGTCGATATTCATAGTAAAACAGGGAAAGACGACGTAAAATCACGAGGATGATATTACACGAACAGGAAACACACGATGAACCCAAACTGCATTCCAAAACAGGAAGTGAACCCAGTAAGCCACCCCCATCCATGTGCAACAGATCAATGCATCAGTACAGGACCAGACTAATCCTAACACCAACACTCAACATTAGTCTATACAATCATCCTGGTCCATGGGCCATTCGGGTGCGGTGCGGGGTGCTGGGGTGTAATGGGGTTCATGGTAGTATGATCCTTGGTGGTCCAACACTCTAAAACAAGTGATGATTTTTATTCAACCAGCGGTGGAAAGTATTGGATAAGCAGCGAAGCTTATTGGGTTACCATTTGCCAATTCATTCATCCAATGCAGATCTTTATGTTCATCTTACACCTCCCAAAAAGGCTTTCCACCTTGATTCACTCATTACTAGCTTTGTTCCATGGGTTAATCACTAAGGGTTCAACGACTCGAACGTTTAATCAGCCTTCCAAACTCTGTTGTCAAGGACTTAACATGGACGAAGCAATCTATTCGAAGAATTGATCAAGTTGTATCGGTCTTCGTCCATTCAAACAATCATACAGGCAGAAAATGTGACAAAACCCCACAACCCCAATAATACCTTGTACACATCTAAATGGCTTAACATGAAGTGCACGATATACCTCAACCCAGCCCCCACAAGAAGCAATGGAAACCCAGTAAACATTGCAATCACTAGACCATGATAAAGACAACTCAACTCAACACAACCCCTATCTCGCTGTGATCATTAGAACCACACATGGAGCCAAGCTGGAAAAAACATCCGATGCCGGTGACTTTTCATGTGTATTGATAGCACAGGCATGATCCGCGACAAAAAGAATTTCGATGATTTCGTAGAGTTAGCAGACGCCTGTGACGTACCTGAGAATTAATCATGAGTGCATGACCCAGCAGCAAAGTTCACATGTGTGCTTCGCTGCAAGAGCAACCTCATATCAGCAGGCCAGGACTTGGCCGGATACAATTATGACAGTTGCTACTGTCCAATGTAGAGCAAGCATCCAGCATCATATTCCAGCGCAATCGGTTATAGGTACATTTCGTGGAACAATAAAACTTAAACTCTCCTTTCTACTCTTAGGTTCTTCAAAACCAATTTGATTACTCTTTCCCTAATAGCCCATGTGTTGTATTATGAGGTCATTGTTTATCAAAGTGTGTTTAGTAATAAGCCTATAAACACGCTAAATATGTTGTCCAGTTTCATATCAAACATAAGACAAGAAGCTAAGTAGCTAAGTGTAAGAGCACTTGCACCAGAATCTTTATTTTTCTCCTCTTTTTTTTTTCACTTTTCGTTATACATAATGTAACAGTAAATTAACCTATAAAAATAGAGAATGTTATAGTAATACGATAACATTATTGAATTTCTCACTTTCACACTATAATTTTACAGTTTAACACACATTCTTTTAAACATCGTTTCAACTTTTTATCACATCATCACTCTATTTTTATCTTTTTACATAATCTCTATTTAACATAATCTAATGCAAGTGCTCTAAGGTGTTCTTATAAGGTTCTTAGAGTGTTCCAAATAAAAGTGTGGTCAAATTTATGAGTATTAAACACAATTAGAGTGTAATTGTTTTATAAGTATACAAATTTATAATATTCTACTCTTATTAGAAATTATATTTCTCAATATACTTTGGTTTCGACGATCCGATTTCTCAACAAGTGATAGAGACACGTCGGATGTGTAATTAGTAAAATATTATTTTTATCGGACTCGGTAAATTAGTTTTATCGACCTATTAAAAATAACGTTACTAGCAAAAAAATAATTTTTTTGCCGTTCCTATTGGGAATTGTAAAATATTACTCCTATCGTAAAAAAAATTACTTTATTTCGACATAAAATCTTTTTACGGAATCACCATGGCAGAGATTAACAATTCGGTTAACAATATCGAGAAATTAAATAACAACAAGTATAGCACTTAGTGTATCAGAGCGAGGTCAAGAGAAGAAATCCAACCAGGACGCTCAAAGGATATAAGAACTACAACTCCGTTAGCAAGGAGGTTGACAGAAAAAACAGTCTTGGAGAAATTCTTAATCTAAGAGAATCTTTAATCAAAGGGGAGCTCAAGGTGACGGACAAAGACGACGTCAAAATGAAAAATGCTACAACTGCGAAAAAAAGGGACACTTTACTTGCAACTGTTGGAGGAACTCTTAAAGTGATAACATTCCCTCTTCTATTAAAAGCAAGGGCAATAGTGAAGAAGAATGAGATTTTCAAGTATGTCTGACGATAGAAGAATAAGAGCTCCCAACTTCTTGTGTTGTAAAGCAAAAAAAAAAAAAAAAAAGTTGACGTTGCGATTGTCAACAACGACAAGGTGATTAATTACAATCATTATTGGATTCTAGACTCTGATTCGGGAATTAAATAGAAGATCCATGACGTTTACGAGTACAAAGAAGAGCGTGCGGTTGTCATCACCAACAACTCGAAGGTGTTAATAGTTCATGTTGACAAGACGACGATCGTATCTCGGCATATCGACAAAGAGGTACTACTAGATAATGTTTTTCATGTACCTGATATGACAAAGAATTTGTTACCAGTCTCACAACTTACAACATATGGACACCATTTGGTGTTCGGACCTACCAAAATCAAAGTCTATCTTACGCATGATAGGAGTATGTCTGTCATTGAAGAAAGGTGAATAAAGTCTATCCATGTCATATCAACCCAAGAGACTTACGTGGATTTAATTCGAAAAAACGAGACTGCAGATCTGTGACATGTTCGACTGGGATATGTGAGCTATCAGAAGTTGAGAGAGATGATTAAATAATCAACTCTCAAGGGGATCCCACAGGTGGAGATTTGTGAAGAACTGTTTGTTTTGCTTGTCAATATGACAAAACACACCAATTCAAGGAGTCATAATTCAAAACGAAGATTCCATTGGAACTTATTCACTCTGATGTTTTCGGTCCAATGAAGCAACCATCGGTCACCGATATAAGGTATATGATTACCTTGATCGATGAATACTTGAGGTATGTGTGGGTATACCCATGAAGACTTTCAGTATTCAAGACTTTCAAAGAAGACGTGGAGAAGACTCTGAAAGCTATGGTGCGGTGTCTCGTACTAACAATAGAGACGAATACACGTCAAACGAGTTTATGGCGTTTCTACGAAAAAACAATATCCGCAGATAGTTGACTTGTCTAGACACTTCTCAACAGAATGGCGTTGCGAAAGGAAGAATCATCATCTAGCTGAGACCTGTAAAACATGCTACATATCAAGAACGTACCACCACGGTTTAGGATCGAATGCATGAAGACAGCTCATCTACTCAACAAATTATAAATTACCCCAAGAAAGACTTGGGTTCATGACGCCATTTGAAAAGCTTTGGAAGATAAAGCCAACGGTGAGCCACTTTCGATTTTTTGTATGTGTATGTTATGTGTTCGTTCCTAACCATCTTCGGAGCAAGTTCTATAAAAGTTAGTGTGATATATCTTTGTCGGATACGATGATCAACAGAAGAGATGGAAATGTGTTGTTCCCAACAGAAGTAGATGCTATCCATTAAGAAATATGGTGTTCGATGAAACATCATCTTGGTGAGGCCTGAAGTCAGTCACTTTGCCAGATTGAAAAATGATTGAAGAGATGATGTAGGAAAAGCTAGACAAGGAGAAAGAAGCTACTATTCAACCGGAACCTCTTCAAGAATCTGAAGAAGAAACATCTCCTAAGTCTTCAAGCAAAGAAACCAATCCCGACCAAAGCGTGGTTTTCAAGATTAGAGAGAAGGATCGACCTACCCAACTGGAAGAAGAAGAAGAAGAAGTTGTACAAAAAGTGATGCCAACAAAAGCATCGTTATCCTATAAGAGAATAAGCCTAGTTGAAGACAAACTATGCGAATGCAGCTCTAGTTGAAGATAATAAGCCATAAAAGTCAAGTTCCTATGAGGAGACAGGTCGAGGTAAGGAAGAGATCGATACATTAAATCAAAATCAGACTTGGGATTTAGTTTCAAAGACGAAGTCAGCACAACCTACCTTTTTCAAGTGAGTTTACAAGGTCAAAACCAAATCTGATGGACAACCACCAGATAAACACAATACTCTGTTAAACTAATTATGACATTGTAATTTTTCTTCTCAAACTCCTCAAGAGGAGCATGTTGCAAATTTATCCCGTGCATAGTGCATATCAAGTCTACCCTGGTCCAAATCGAGATATCATCGTCCTAAATATCCAGCATGGATAACATGATAAGTGTTCCAATCATGATCCATTCTACTATATTGTCCATATCAAGACGGTGAAACTTTACTCTGGCAAAGTGTCATCCTACTAATTTATGAACTGCATAAATTTTCACAGAGAACAACATCATGCCAAAAAGAGCACGAGCTTACATATCATCCTCACCTAAAAACATCCCGAAGCAAAGGCAGCATTGTACTTTTTATAAAAAAAATAATAATAGAGGAAGTGAAGCTCTACTTTAATCACTACGAATGCCCACTCATATTGTTCTCCCTCGTCTCTAAAAAGGAGTTTTCCTCCAACCAATCGCCACGTCTTGTCTTGAAAGACCTCATGCAGAAGGTAGCCGCCGTACTCATGAGCATCAACCAAAATAATGCAAATGAAAGCCAAAGATCTTTGCGTTCTTGTCCTCTCGATCACTTCCGGAGCTAAGCATCCTCCCTTCTTAGGACCAATTTTTTTCAATGGAGACGAGCGTTCTTTTAGTGCTGTAATCTACCAACTCCCATAACGATAACAAAGCCTTTCGATACAACCCTTTGATGAAATGCTAGTGTATTTACAAGAAAACACTTTTTGTCCATGGTTATATATAAATAAGATATACATAAAATATAAAGTCCACTTTGACACATTAATCCTCAACATGATTCAGAGGCACTCTATAGGAGGGAAACAAACCAAATATCTATATGCTCAACTTGATATCTTTGAAGAACAATACGACGTTGTTTTCATTGTCATCAAGGAGAAAACGAGCTTATGCGTCCGTTGTACTCAATCACAATGATTAGTGAAATTCCCCAGAAAGGGTGCAGAGTGTCATGGAGACTAGGCGGTTGGTTGCTCATTAGACCAACAGCATATGGTAAGACAGAGGACATCGACATGCATGCAGCCCATAAGATATACCTGAATCAAGCACTACTCGTGTATCGTCTCCTAGATGCCAAACACCTATGTTGCACAGATACGGGTATGCATATCTGATACGGGTACGACGCGACATGTGGATACGATATTTTTTGAAATTCAAGTATACTTATATGACGAGAATACTTGCATATATATAACCTAAAGGGAAAAGGGAATATGACGCTAGCATTATGTGTTGTTATGAATGAATGGATTGCGAAGATTAAATGATTAGGAATTTTCAAAAATAAAAACAGTTTTAAAAAAATCCACACCGTTGGATTTATCCCAACACCACACAACTTATATATTGCTAACAATAAACTCCATTTTTCCTAACGAAACATAAAATATCCTAAAATATTATGAAACATTAATATACTAAAATTATTACGAGGAGTTAGGAAAACAATGTGAAACTATCATGAGTAGAATTATAAGAATTGTTAACTTGTTTATTACATATCTTATGTTTTATTATCTTCTTTATTGTTTGTTTAAAACATTTTAAACTCTTTATGTTCTTTCGTCGTGTCGTCGGAGTGTCCGTAGAGTATGCCCGGAGTAGCTGTGGAGTGTCCCGAAATGTCCCTCGCGTGTCCCAAGAAGCTTAATTATAGCTTAAAAAACATGTTACCTATATTATAATAAATAATATATCTCTGATATCATAACGTCCAACATAATATTATGAAAGATCAATACACTAAAATTATTTCGAGAAGTTAGAAAAACGATGCGAAACTGCCACGAGTAAAATATATAGAATTTTTAACTTGTTTATTACATATCCTAAATTTTATTATCTTACTTATTTTTTATTTCAAACAATTTAGACTCTCTCTGCTCTTTCGTCGTGTCGAGTGTTCGTGAAGTGTCACCTAAATATCCCTCGCGTGTCTCCTAGGAAAATTTACAAATTTGACACCGCTTGTGACACATCGAACACGCATGCATCGTCTCCCCAAATGTATCGATGCTTTATAGATAATTTTATATATTTATATAGATTCTGGTTCTGTATCAATTAGGGAAGAGGGTTCATTTAAGTCTTCCAATGCCTTGATCATTTGGGCATTCATCTTGAACCAACCGAACATCATTATCATATTCAAACAACTCATCTAAAACATGAAGGTTGATCGGCTTCAAGTCTTTAGTCATCTTGGAATTGTACTTATCCATCATTTTGTATTCATCCTTACCTATACCAACATATCAAGCATCTCATGAGACAATCTATTCTGACGTTTGATTGATTTGTTTTCAATTATGTGTTCTAAATCTTTATTAATCATTCAATATAACTAAAAAAAAATTTAACTATTGAGTTAAATCTTGGACCAACAGGTCAAAAACTTACGGCCCAAATTAAATAAAATCATTTAATTGAAATGGACTGACAATACGGACGTGTTTAAAATGCGTAACACACATAACATCGAAATAAAATGCATAGTTTTGTGTATCTTTCGAAAATAGACGACAAAACACGTTTTTTTCAACAACAAAAAAAAGAAAAGAAAAAGAAAAAGAAAAAGAAACAATATGTGTATAATACATATATTATACGCATTTTTTGCTAACTATGATGCATGGACCTCTATCTCACGCAGTCTGCTAGACGCAAACCGATTCTCCTCTTGCCCCACTGAAGTTTTCATGGTTTATCCAGTGCAAACACAAGAACTTTAGAGCATCCGACGAACTGGTGAGCCCTCAGATCAAGAGATGTCGGAGAGTCGGAGACCAAACACATTCAGCTGTAGCTGACTTCGACTAAATGAAACCTAATAGCGAATAACATGCTAGTACTAACAAGAGCAAAACTGAGCACATTTCTATTTTTTGAAACTATGATCTACACAGTATGAAAAAAAAAAAAAAAAAAACCTGTAACCCCCTGCATCTCCAATCCAAGAATCTAAATCATAATCAAGTTGTACTGAATGAAAATACTCATAGATAACGAAAGTAATTGATCAATGAAAAGCACACTGAAATAATGATGAAAACCAGTATTTCCTTCAAGGGAATTGTTTCCCTCTACACGTTATAATTCACAAAGGTTGTCAAAAGTTACAAGCAATATATTGCATAAATGTAAAATTGCTTAAGTACAGAACCAACAAAAAAAACTATTCAACAGTGTCGAGAGGACTTATGGAGAAAGAGAACAATCTTCTTCTAAAGATTTTACTAAACTTCTGTGCTTCACAAATCTGTATCTTTCTCAAACAACACACTAGACT
>JAOVYX010019289.1:0-18730 GCA_035668315.1 Drosera spatulata
ATTTTATTATTTTGTTAATTCCGATAATTATATTTCGAAGAAATTAATCCGGCGAAACGCTTCTGTTATAACACCTTTCATATACTGAATATATTTGTTGCTATAGCCCTATTAACAGGCTTTCTGTACAAAAGAATCCCCGTTTTGGCTGCCTCTCGTGACCCTTCACCGTTTTTCCTTTTCAACTTGCTTTAATACCTTTTTTAACTCAGCAAAATCTCGCAGCTAGCTTGGTGTTGGATTATTGTGGTGGCTATCTATGAGTTGTAATGGTGGATGGTTAGGCATAATGAAGTGCTTAGGTAATTTTAAGGCAAGCTAAAATATTAAGATCTTCAATTCGTGACGAAGGTGGACTGACTCCACCCACCTCCATCCTCCGGACATCACCATATTAGTGAAAACATACTTTACTAGTTTTCTTCCATCCTGTGTGATTGTTTGATGCACCTTCTTCAGATTTGATGAGTAATGATGGCTTCAGCTCTGATCTATCCCATCTGGTGTTTGCTCGTGTGACAAAGTACAACGAGGATAATCCTATGTTTTAGTAATGTTGGCTTCACCAAGGCGTTCGGATGGCACTACGGCTCAAACTTTCTAACGCATGGATTAACAGATCTCTACCCTAAATAGAAAAATAGTATTGCTATTCTTCCAACGAGGACTCTGAGAAGGTGGAACCTTAACCCTCACCATTTTGCTTATGACCAAGTATGAGCCTTTCCTGGCATTCAAACACTCATCTACATATGGAACCCAAAAAATATGAGAATACGTGTATCCCATGTACAACAAATTCCCAACACTGCATCGCTTCTTTGGAGCTCAATGTTGAAATCCAAGCCATGTCAATTAGCAAATTGTGGTTTTCTGCCTTGGAGATTGCGATCTTTATCTCAAATCACCTGGAGCGCTAGAAGGTTCTACAAACGTCACAACAACATAATTGTAAGTTGGAGGGTTACCTTCCACCTGGATGCCCCACGTAAACTACTAAACTAATTAGTCCTCCAGAAGCTAGGATTTCTTTAGCTGCTTCCAGTGCTAGCAATGTAGTATGTGGCGTGGTTATTAGTTGTTTATCTCCCCCTGGTAGATAGCCTAAGTTGAATGCAACAAGCCTGAGAGCAAAAATCGACGAAATAGAGATCAGATTCCAGTATGATGGAGGGATACAAAGAGAAAGAAGACCGAATGCCCATAAAAACAAATATTATCTTTAGCTTTAAAATTATCTTAAGCCAATTATTCAAGCAAGCACAAATATATACAACAATAACACATCATGATCAAGTGCTCACGCCAAAAAGGTAAATTATAATCAGAATGAGTACGAAAAATCATTAGTAATAGAGGGGGTTTTCGTAAACCAGGTGTCTGTGTCTATGTCCATGTCCCCAAAGCCACCCCTCTTTTAGAGGATTTAATAAGTCCTAAAATATACATGTCTTATCTTAGTTATTTCTCCTGTTTGAGAATGTTTTTATTCATTTGTATCAGTTGTGTAGAGCGTTGGTAATGCTGTGTTTTGGTGTTTTATGCAAATTAAGGTCGTTTTGAGTGTTAAATTGGATTTGATTGAATTGTTGAGCTTTTCGTGATGACTTTGAGCTTAGATAATGATGAGTATGGTTGTACACGATCCGAGTCGGGTTGAATTATGGTGAACTCGAGCCGAACTTTTACTATTCATTTCGAGTCAAACTCGAACTCGAGTAGAAAAAGTTCGAGTTCGAGCCGAACTCGTGTAGAAAGAGTTCACGTTCGAACCAAACTTGAGTAGTTCACCAAGTAGAATTCGAGCCATATTCAAGTCGATCTCGAACTTCATATAATAAAAATTGTATTTGAATATTATTTTCTATTCAAATAGTAGGTAATTAATGAATAAAAATTGTGATTTGAATAATAAAAATTGCAGGTAATTATTGATAATGGAGCGAACTTTAAAGCTGCTGAAAAATTGTTGATGGAAAGGAGGGAGAAGATCTTTTCGACTCCTTGCACGGCTCATAGCATAGATCTTATGCCAGGAGACATTACCAAGGATGAAGGTATTAATTAAGAGAACTATCGAGAAGATGCAAGCACTGACTCGATTTATATATAATCATGGAGCAATCCTGAGCTTAATGAGAGCTAAGTCAGAGGGCAAGGGGCTATTAAGGCCGACAATTATCAGGTTTGCCACATATTTTCTCTCGATGTAATCTATAGTAAAAAGATGTGTTGAGAAGGTTGGTGACATCTGAGAGTTGGATCGATACTATGAGCAAGTATAAAATCAAATTCTTTGACTCGTCTTTAAAAAAAATTACAAAATAAAAATGATATTCTTATTATTATACTTTTTTGCATATTTCAATAGTTTGACATTGCAGGATAAAAATAATGCCTTGAAAATACAAAAGATACTCCTGGGAGATGATTTGTGGGAGAACTTGAGCCGTTATGGAAATCTTTTCGAGCCTTTGGTAAAAGTGCTTCGAATGGTGGATTCGGATGATAATGCACAAATGGGATTCATATATGATGCCATGGATAAAGCAAAATGGCCATTAAGAATTCATGGAACAAAGGATACAAGAAGTGGCACAAAATAATTGACAATACGTGGAACAAGACACTACACCAAGAGTTACATACAGCAGGTGATAATCTAAATCAGATCAAGTTCTATATAAGTAATTTTGTTGATTGTTCACTAACAAAAGCTTGTACCTTCTACGCTAAGTTATTTCTTAAATCCTCGTCTTCAATATGCAACAAATGATCGAGAGGTTATGAATGGCTTGAGAGCCGTGCTTGCTAGGATGTTGCCCAATGTCACCGATCAGATTCATGCCGAGAGAGAAGTAATTACATGGAATGCTGAAGTTGAACAATAGTCATATATAGTTAATATAATTAGAAAACTTTATCATATCTGCTGATTGTTTCTTCTTCTATTTCTTTTAGACTGAACGATACAAAAATCGTTTAGGATTATTTGGTTCATCAAAAGTTTTTCAAGCGATACATGTTATGACTCCTGGTATGTTGGTAAAATTTTAAATCACAAAATTATAAATATCATGAATTATTTAACATATTTTATATAATTCTTACAGCGGAATGGTGGTCCATATATATGAGAGATGAAGCACCACATCTCGCCCCTGTAGTTGTACGAATCCTTAGATTCATGCCGAGAGAGAGGTGATTACATGGAATGTTGAAGTTGAACAATAGCCATATATAGTTAATATAACTAGAAAACTTTATCATGTCTGCTGATCGTTTCATCTTCTATTTATTTTTAAGCTGAACGATACAAATATTGTTTAGGAATATCTGGCTCATCAAAAGTTTTTCAAGCGATACATATTATGACTCCTGGTATGTTGGTAAAATTTTAAATCACAAAATTATAAATATCATGAATCATTTAACATATTTTATATAATTCTACCAGTGGAATGATGGTCCATATATATGAGAGACGAAGCACCACATCTCGCCCCTATAGCTATACGAATCCTTAGTCAGACTGTTTCTTTATCTCAGTGTGAAAGAAATTAGAACACCTTCTCTCTCATTCATATAAAGTCTAGAAATAGGTTTTCAATGATAAAGTTGGAGAAATTAGTGTTTGTCTCTTATAACATGATATTGAGGTATAGGAATGCCTCAAGGTCCGAATAAGTTGGTGTGATAGATGTGGATGCTATGTTCGACGAGGAGGATCCGCTGGCCGAATGGACAAGAGAGATAGAGGCGTTGGTTCTTGATGGACATTTGAACCCAAAATTGGATGATATATCGGGAGAGGATGATAATAGAGGTCAGGAACGAGTTGATGTTGACAATAATGGCTCGAGTTCCTCCCATGGTCGTGGTGATGATCGACTTGTATGCGAAAAAACTCGGGATGTTGACCAGGGTCCTAGCGAGAATCTTACATAATATGGAGGATATTTTGAGGATCGTCACTCTTCGTTTTTTCTGATTTAGAAATCATTATAAATATATCTAATTAACGATGTTGAATATTTTATGTGTGTTTGTAATTTGAAGTTTGAACTGCCTAAAGATGTAAAATTATCAAATTAAGACTTTTATAATTTTAGTTCATGTTATTTACTTATTTTCTTAATTTTTGTCTCTTCTATGTTGATGTTTATTTTTTTTATTGCCTTCTCTCTCCTAAGATTAAAAAAAATAGGTTTGAATCGAATCGGACCAATTCGAATCGATTTGGAAATTTGCCGAATCCGATTCCGATTCCGGTTATGAAAAAATTGGGTAGAATGTCGTATTGAATTTGAGACACTTCCTAACACGACTCATGGCTGCCAATTAAGGAGATACAAGAATGTACTAATAGCAAGGGAACCCAATCCTATGGATTACAAGAATAATAAAACAAATCAGGTTCAGGACTTGTCTTGTGTAATGTTTCAAACCAGAAAAGGACACTGACCATATGGTTTATTATTTATGTTGTATAGCATAAAGACGACCTTTGTGCCTCGTGGGCATTTCAAATAGACTAAGGGGTTAGTGGATCCATATATCCTAAAGATGGGACCACATGACGATTTAGCCACACACATTTGAAGAGTAAGAGAAGCAATCTACAACCACAACCGTGGAGGGTCAAGCCGATTCCCAGAGGAATCACATAAGATACGTTGTCATCTAGCAACATTTCCTAAATCCCTCAGGTGGATTCCGATAAGACAAAGGTATGCGAATGTCCTCATACATAGGAGATCCAATCAAAAGTATAAAATAGTGGTAAAAAGAGCGAATAGAAGACAACATTAGAGGACATGGCCGAGGAAGTCTATAACCATAAGGGTCGCGTGAAGAGAATAGAAAGAGACTTGAACACCGCAATCAAGATTTGGAACGGACCTCCCGATAAGGGTAGTAGCACAAACTTTTCTTCATATGAAGAGGTTATGCAATGCACGTAAACCCTGATCTCGAAACTAGTAAAGATACCGCTCCTACAAAGGCAACAGAATGGAAGATTGGAAAGCGAAGGTAGCAACTAAATGTAAAAATAGTTATGAGCCTTAAGATCTTAGCTGAAATAAGACTGTAAGTTATGAAAAGTGTGTAGTGTTAGATACTCTATAAAACTATGGTAAATACTCCACTATTGTGTAATAAAACTTAAATCTTTATGAAATTTGTATTGATTAATGGATGGTCTCAGGATAACACATCAACATGGAAAAGACCGATCATGATAACAAGCACTATCTGCGAGATTTCATGAGCTTCAATCCCATGCGATATGATGAAAAACCAAATCCGATGGAATTTGAAAACTGGATTAAGAAAATGGATAAGCTTTTTGAAGCCGTTGGATTTCAAAGTGGGAAGAGTTGTCTTAAAGTATGACAAACTGACTTGTCGTGGGAGACTGTTAAAGAGAGGTGTTGGTCACGACTTCAGTTGGGAAGAGTTGAAGGAAATGTTTTGACTAAAGTTTTGATTTCAGTTTGTTACGACCGAAGCAATGTTTGATTCCAAAGTCGTTATTGAATAACGTTACTAACCTAGGCGGGGTAATTCAAATGACATGAGTATTGTTAGTCTAATTAGGTCCCTCATTTGGGCCATTGTTATTTACATATTTCATTAAACAAAGAAAAATAAAAGAAAACAAGAAAGTTGGAATATCCAACGTGATTGTTTTGTAGGATAGTTGATGCAGAAGCATTATAAAATCAGATTGAAAGGTAGCTGAAGAAAAAATGATATTTTTGGAAAGGAGTGCTTTTATATTTTAGGATGGTAGTTTTTATTAAGGGATTATTGGTTTAAATTGTTGTTTCCGTGTTTGAGTCAGATAATCTTCTTTATTATCAGGAAAGATATCGCCCTAATTTAGGTTAGTTGGAGTCTATAAATTAGTATTCTTGTTTAAGGTTTCGATTCAGCTTTGATATTCACTATTCAATAATATTGAGAGTTTCTCTTCACCTAATTGGTGGATTCCGGTTGCTCTGGTGGATTCGAGATTATCTTTCATCTTCCAGAATGATACCTAGAATTCTTGTGTTTCCGTTTTGCGTCAATAGTATTTTTCTTGTTCATGCATTTAATGCATGATTGTCCAATTCCTTGTGAAATAGCATATATCAATTTGCTTGCAAATCCTTGAAGCTTTAATTGTGGACTTCACATTTTGCGCATGTAGATGGTGGCCGAGCTGTTGGATGAAGCCCGTTGATCCATGGCGTTTTCCCACTGGAGTTCATACTATCAAGAATACCAATAAATAGCCAGCAAAGAGACGAGATAAAAGCATCACAACATCCCACAAAAATTATCACAAGGCTATAAGCTTTAGGGCCTGTTTGTAATTGCTGAAATAAAGTGCTTTTAGCTTTAAGTGATAACCTTGCGAGAAAAACATAGTGTCAACAAAATACACAGTGCACAAATAAAAGAAGATAAAGATTTACGGGAAACCTTGCGAGAAAAATCATGGGTGATTGTCGACGATGAAGAATCCAATAATCTAAAACAGGGCGTACAATAAAGCACACCAAGAGCTTCCACGATGAGAGATATAGTAGAGCACATATACTACAAGATAAATCTCTCAAAACTCACTTTTGTGTAAAGTTCACTCAAAATATAAGCAAGGAGCACGGATGCCTCTACCTCATAGGCTAATAAACCAGACACACAAAGCACATTGAGTAGCTTTTGCCTCCTCTGAAAAATATATGAAAAATGTCCCCTAAACTTTCCCCTTTCTTTGTACTCAACGTAATAGACAAAAGAAAGTGAGTTTGCCTTCCTTGAATAGAAACACACCAAAGGAGACAAGGAAGTCCCACAAGACAAGTATGGCTTAAGAGTTGAATGCATCTGTTGACAAATTACACCCAAGAAGAAGCCACCTAGATAATCACTACAAAGAAGAATCAGCCAGTAGTCGTCGAAGAAGATTTGAGACAACTAATTGTCAACATTGTTGTCCATACTCTTTTGTGAAGGTCTTTAATCTGGAGAGGAGTGTGAAGATATTGTGGATCGTCTACAGATAGCTTAACTTTTTTGATATAGTTGGATAATGGAGTTTTGTTTATATATTTGGTTTTTTCAAAAGAACGAAAAAAAGTTTCATAAACAATAGAAAAATGAAAATTTTCAAGAGGAAATTTGCATACAGAGGAAAAGTACCTCACAGAGGTATCCTTCGGAAGTACTTCCGCCATTCTACTATGGCAAGTAGTAAATATCTTGATATGTTGTCTCTGCATTGTTACACCTGATAAGCGCTTTGTGACAAACTAACTGGGCAATGGGTACTAACAAGTTATAATATTTTCCCATACAGGAAAAGGAAAAAAATAGTGTGCCTAAAAATCCTCATCATACAACAAGCCAGCAAGCCATGCCATAGCAAGATCTAACAATGGTCCTTCTTTTCTCCCTCCATCCTAACATACACTACAACGCATTCCTTTCTAGTTCCCAATTTAGTTGTAACATTATCTTGTGTCTCGTAGTTCATAATTAGAGTTATCAAGTTGGGCCAAGTTATGCTATGGACCTAATTTGATTAGCTCTAATATATGTGTATAAATATGTGACTCCTTTCAATCATAATACTCATTCGTTTCTTATATTCTTTCACCTTGTTTGATAAACTTTTCACAAAAAAATATCAAAACAATCATTATCTGTTACGGTACACTCCATGATCTCCTCTCTCAGCTGCTACACTAAACCCTAGTATCATAAAAAAAAAAAAAAAAAAAATTCTTTCTTCATCAAATTTCATTAAAATTCAACACACATAAAAATTTCATGTCGGATCAAACAATTGCAAGTATTATGGGATGCAGGGAGTATAACAAATGAGGAGCATTAGTAAAAAGACTATTGTATCCTAACACTTGAAATACTTGTAACTTGCTAGGCAGACACCATTGGTAGGAAAGAAATATCATTTCCCTTAAATAGAACAAAATCAAATTAAGAAATGTAGACAAAGCATGAAAATAGTTGCAAAGAGGTGTCTTGAACCAAATCATGCACAAGCAAAAACACATATACGTAGACTTTAGTGGGCTTGGTCTATCAATAATCAACAATATTATATATTTTCTCCCCATTACAATGTTAACATAATAGATGAATAAAAGAGAAAAAAAAGGCCTTACAAAAGTTGGATCAAGGGAGGAATCCAGCAAGGATAAGGTACTCTTTACTGCATCTTCCTGAATGTCCATTCCATACACAAAACCTTCACCATTGTCATCCTTGACCATTTTCAGCATAGCCAAGGTATCATACCCATTACCACAAGTGGCATCAACAACAATATCTCCCTTTCCAGTCACTCGTTTCCAGATGCTGTCAAATGCCAAAATGAAGTTCAAGTACGTGAAAAAGAAAAAGAGTTGTAATAGTGCCAAATGGTTAAGCAAAGGCTAGTTCTAACACCCCCAGTAATACAGACATGCGCATGGTCATAATAAACAATATCATCATCGAAACTAAATATTAAAGTACGCTAAAAATTATCCAAGATTTATAAAGGCCAGGAGGAAGATTCTTGCTAAAACATAAAAGAGCCAACCTAATGGTAACACATAGAATTTGAATAGAAACAGACACAATATATCTATTACTAAGTACGGTGGATGCCCATCACAAATTAACCAATAATGCTAGATATACATTATTGGGTTTTCTACTATCAACTCGAATTTTTGGTAGAATTTGTTTTTCGACATGGTATCAGAGTAGATCATGACATGAGGTCACAAGTTTGATCTCTGTCTCTCCCATTTATTGCCACCTACGTGGTTTATTATGTGGACCTTATTTGTCACTTGATGAGCCTTTAGATTTACACTAGTGGGTCCTCTACCATCACTTTTGACTTTTGGTAGAACTTGTTTCTCAACATAATAGTCACATTGCCCATCCAAGTAAAATTTATTAGTGGATAGATTGTTTAATTAGATTCTTCCTAAGTAATACCTAGAATTTTAACAACCCGCACACAGAATTGGCATAAAAAATGACCTTTTCTAACTAGAGCGTACCAATACCAGTCTTAGAACCATGACGAGCTCATAAAAGTACTGCAGAAAGTATCATGTGAACAAGATTGTTCTTGCCATCTGAATCGTACTTTATCTTTCGAGCTCCAATGATGACAGGCTAGTGAGGTATCACAAGGTTCTTGAGGCGACGCGACTCTGTTCCATATGATGGAGCAATTCCCTTCAAACATCAGTCCTGACTTCTGGTTCAGGATATAGTAGCCCCTTCGGAATCAGTGTCATCTTTCCGTCTCAATAACTAGTTGAACTAGTTAAAGTCAAACGAGTGAGCGAACTACTGAATTAAACCCATGCCTAGGTCTACATTCGTACTGGTTTAGGTATGCCTGCTCACTTCCCCTTAATAAATATGTAACTCCTCTCAGTCAAAAATAATATTCATCTATTTCTCATAATCTTTCAGTTACATTTAACATCAAGGTTATCAGTTATTCCATGGCTTGAAAAGATAGAGTTATAAATGAGCGACACATTTGGAGCTCAAGTTGAGTTAGCCCAAATGATGCTCGTTCACACTCAATTCACACTTGAGATCATTAAGGTAACAGTCAAATTCAAGAGCAGTACAACTCGGAGTATGCCTGGCTCAAGCACATGAAAACCTGATTCCCAATTAGAACTTGACTTCCCTGTTACTAATGAGTATTTCCATTCAATGGAGACTGCCAACCCTTTACTAGAACTACTAATGATCAGGTTAAATAAGCGTGGCATATTGACTCCTACTCAAGTGTCCACTTTTCGAATAAGGAGTCGGACAAATCCTCCACAAAGATGGATATAAAGAGGAAACAACTTAAATCCATATTTCTGATTTTAAGATATTTTTCCCACTTTTCTAAGTATTTAATACTCAAACTAATCAACACCTCTTTTTATGGCTTTTATCAACTCATAGATGATAGATAAATGGTTTTCAAGGAAAAATAAATGAATTATCAGCATTGGGAGGAAGATGATTCAAATCAGATAACACAAATAAGAGCCAATAGCAAAGCAGCTGTAAATGCAGAGACATTTAATCCCATTGACTAATGAATACGACGGGACAACCCAAAAGATAAATACTAGGAATTCAAATACCTACCAGTGAGCAACTTCAGTTGCCCTCTCTATGCCGAAAATATAGCCCATCAAAGCATCTTCCAGCTTTCCACAAAACATATGAAAACGCAATAAATCAAATAGTTAGTACATGCTGATCAATGGATAGTAAGTAGAAAATAAGATCATTGCCAGCATTTTGAGAAGAAGAGGAAGAAGTAAGTATGCAGGCAGAACAAGGCAATAAAGTTGGCATCATCGACCTTGCTGGAATCTAAATCATCTCAGGCTCAGCATCACTATACTTTCTAATGTTTTTCTAGATACATCAAACATGTATCATAGAAATATAAATTGCAGTTGCATTCACTGGTTATCTCTTATCCAATGTTGTTATCTTTTACATGGCATGCTATTAAGTTGTGAGGTCTCTATACCTTTTGCTTAGTGAGAAGCCTTACGATTGACCTCTACTCTCTAGACAAATTGGATGTTTATCATTTCTGATGAAGCAATGATATGAACCAGTGTGGCAATTGGAGCCATCAGAGCATAGGTTCCATGCCATAACAATATAAGTCAAGTAATAATTCATAAAGCACTGCCAATAATGCAAGGGCAAACTCGACTTATTAACACAATCCAGTTGAGTATGTCTGGTGAACGCAATCATAATTCTCCAAATAAGCAAACACTATGTTTACGAGGTTATTACTCGAACAATTTTCTCTGTCAGACATTCGCTCTATGTACAGATTCCCTAAGCATGACATCGAGTGGCACTATTCCTAATATTTAGAAAACAAAATGAGCAAATGTCACTGTCAGTCAATCACTAAACCTTCCCCATTTTTCATCTGTGTTGAAGACAACAAGATGAGAAGTCCCTCCATTTCTCCACAACCTAAAGCAACATCGATTCTTTTTCTGTTCAACAAGAGAGAAGAGGTGATAATTTGGGGCAGTTAAACCTACAACTCTTTTGTGTATAACCTCTACCTTCAAAACAAGCTTGATTTCGAATGTGTATCATCTAAGAGTAAAAACCGAACCAGATACACACTTTAAGAAGACAAGTCCACCATCTCTTACTTTCGGGCCACAAAACAATGAAGTAAGAGAAAGAACAAATTCTCAATCCACTGCTTCCACAGATAACAATGAACAGTACATCTGTTCATCAAATAACATCATTCATAATCGTCCCAGTTTCACTTCCAGTCACAATCAACATAAACCGTTCATTCATAGACCATCATATCTTCAGAGCAATTACATCGAACACCTTGTGTGCATCTAAAATTCTAAATGAGAGCAGAGGACTCACAACAGCGTCGCACACAGTCGATTTTCCGGTAATGCTGGCACTCGAGCTCATACTGATCCTCGAAGCAGATGAGGACGAGAATCTTGTGGTGCCGAAGACGATGATGCCATGGCGGCGAGAGAAGATGCGCTTTGGAGAGTGAAAGGAGGGAGGAGTTACGGTTTTGGTTTTTGTTCTTCTCAATGCGGAAGAGCTGAAGGGATGATGACGAATCATAGAAGTTGGCGTCAGATGGTTGAAGACGATTCTCGCCATCGTTTGTCTAGGTTGCTGTTTGGAAGAGAGAGGGAGGGGAGAACATGGTTTCATTAGGCTGTGTGTTTGAGAGAAAAAAATAGGAGGTGGGAAGGAAATGAAAATTCAGATGATACGAGTGTGTTTGTAAGATTTTTGAAGAGAAGAGACGAGGGATTGGGAAGAAAATGGAGTGAAGAGAGGCAAAATATTATTCTCTTTAAAATAAGAAATTTTGATGGAGAAATTATTGTTTGATATTTTTTTATAATGTGTGTTTTTTTTTTTTTTTTCTCTTCCCTTCCTCCCCTTCTTTTAGCAACCCACAAACACAATTTCAACGGGTGACCTAGGAGAGAGTAAAAAAAAATCATTTTAAATTATCCTATTTTGATTCGACACATATTTCACTTCCCTAGCAAAACTTACGTCACATTTCACTCCCCTAAACCTCCAAAATGATTTAGTGGGGACACAAGCTCCCACGTCGCAAAATGATGGGTCCATTAAGGAGATTAAGGCGAATTGGTTTGATTATTGAAGAAATAGATAAGTTAATGTAATTAAAATAAAAATATGTACACCCATCATAATCGGACCGAAATAACTAGTACGTCTGTCGGAATCCGACCGAAACAACTAGTACGTCCGGCCGGAGTAAATACTATGTCCATTGGAATCTGACCAGAACAAGTAGTACGTCTATCCGGAATTCGACCGGAACAAATAGTACGTCCGGCCGGAGTAAATACTATGTCCGTTGGAATCCGACCGGAACAAGTAGTACGCCCGTCCGAAATTCGACCGGAGCAAATGGTACGTCCATCCGAAATCCGACAGGAGCAAGTACTACTTTCGTTGGAATCTGACCGGAACAAATAATATGTCCATCGGAATCCGGCTGGAGCAAGTAGTACGTCCGGTCGGAACTAGTACGTCCGACCAGAGCAAATAGTACGTCCGCCGGGAACTAGTACGTCCGTTGGAATCCAGCTGGAGCAAGTAGTATGTCCAACCGGAACTAATATGTCTGCCTCCTACTTCTCACCTCTCACTCTCCCCAACCCATGCCACCTCCATCAACCTCTGCGGCCGCCTTCTGCGTCATCCAATCCTCACTCCTCAGAAACTCCACCAACACATCCACCATCGCCGCATCCCAAACACCACAAACCTAAACGCAAGATTTTATCAAAAGAGCCTTGAAATGACCTTAAAACACTAAAAAACAACCTCAAATAACTTGAAAACGCAAGAATCTATCAAAAGAGCCTTGAAATGACCTTTAAACAGTTAAAAACACATGAAAAGTCTAAAAAACCATAAAACAATCTTAGAAAACGCAACAATCTATCAAAAGAGTCTTGAAATGAGCTTAAAACACAAACAACTCAAATCTCTTCAAAACACACAAAAACGAATGAAAAGTGATAAAAACATCATAAAACAATCTCAAATTACTTAAAAACGCAAGAAACAATGAAAACAACCTTAAAATTACCTTAAAACACTCGAAAACACATAAAGAGGTTAAAAATACCATATAACAACCTCAAATAACTTGAAAACGCGAGAAGTAAAGAAAATAGCCTTGATTTGATCTTAAAACACCAAAAAATACTTGAACAGGCTAAAAACATCATAAATACCTCAAATAACTTGAAAATGTAAGAATCGATCAAAAGAACCATGAAATGAACTTAAAACACTCAAAAACACCATTAAAAACAACTCAAATAACTAGAAAATGCAAGAAACAAAGAAAACAGCCTTGAAATGACCTTTTCAAGTTTTTTTGTATGTTTTAAAGAGATTCGACTGTTTTTACCACTTATCATTCGTTTTTGTATGTTTTGAAGAGATTCGAGTATTTTTATGGTGTTTTAGCCTTTTTGAAGTGTTTTTGTGTGTTTTAAGATCATTTCAAGGCTATTTTCGTTGTTTCTTGCATTTTCAAGTTATTTGAGGTTGTTT
Source organism: Drosera spatulata (assembly GCA_035668315.1). NCBI lineage: Eukaryota > Viridiplantae > Streptophyta > Magnoliopsida > Caryophyllales > Droseraceae > Drosera > Drosera spatulata. The sequence continues at coordinate 13,672 of JAOVYX010019289.1, forward strand.
TATGGTGTTTTTAGCCCTTTGAAGTGTTTTTGAGTGTTTTAAGAACATTTAAAGGATTGGAGTTGTTTTTGTAGCCATTTCATGTGTTTTTGAAAGTTTTAAGGTCATTTCAAGGCTCTTTTGATAGTTACTTATATTTTTAGGTTATTTGATTTTGTTTTATGGTGTTTTTAGACTTTTCATGTGTTTTTGAATGTTTTGAGATCATTTCAAGGCTATTTTCATTATTTCTTGTGTTTTCAAGCTATCTAAGGTTGTTTATGATGTTTTTAGACTTTTCATATGTTTTTCAGTGTTTTATGCTCATTTCAAGTTTGTTTTGATAGATTCTTATATTTTCAAGTTATTTGAGATTGTTTTATGGTATTTTTACCACTTTTCATTTGTTTTTGTGAGTTTTGAAGAGATTTGAGTTTTTTTATGGTGTTTTTAGCTTTTTCAAGTGGTTTTTAGTGTTTAAAGGTCATTCATTTTTGTGTGTTTTGAAGAGATTTGAGTTGTTTTTCGGGTGTTTTCTCTTTTGATGTGTTTTTGAGTGTTTTAAGGTCATTTCTGGGCTGTCTTTGTTGTTTCTTGCGTTTTCAAATTATTTGAGGTTGTTTTTAGCCTTTTCGTGTGTTTTTTAGTGTTTGAAGGTTATTTCAAGGTCTTTTCGTAGTTTTTTGCGTTTTCAAGTTATTTGGGGCTGTTTTTACGTTGTTATTAGGCTTTTCATGTGTTTTTGAGTGTTTTAAGGTCATTTCAATGGCTCTTTTGATAGAGTTTTGCGTTTTCAAGTTATTTGAGACTGTTTTATGGTGTTTTTACCACTTTTCGTTCGTATTTGTGTGTTTTCAAGAGATTTGAGTGCTTTTTATAGTGTTTTTACCAGTTTTTGTTTGTTTTTGTGTGTTTTGTAGAGATTTGAGTTGTTTTATGTTTTTGAGTGTTGAAGGTCGTTTCAAGGCCATTTTTTGAGTTTCTTGCATTTTCGTGTTATTTGAGTTTTTTTTTGGTGTTTTTAACCTTTTACAAATGTTTTTCAGTGTATTAATGTCATTTTAAGGCTCTTTTCATAGTTTCTTCTGTTTTCAAGTAATTTCAAGTTGTTTTATGATGTTTTTACCACTTTTCATTCATTTTTGAGTGTTTTGAAGACATTTGAGTTGTTTTTGTGGTGTTTTTCATGTGGTTTTGAGTGTTTCAAGGTCATTTCAGGGCTCTTTTGATATATTCTTGCATTTTCAAGTTATTTAAGGTTGTTTTAAGGTGTTTTTTTTAATCACTTTTCATTTGTTAATTTTTTTTTTGTTTTGAAGAGATTTGAGTTGTTTTTATCTTGTTGTTATCGTTTTCATTTATTTTTGAGTGTTTTAAGATCATTTTGAGGCTGTTGTCGTATTTTCTTACGTTTTCAATTTGTCTGAGGTTGTTTTATGATGTTTTTAGCCTTTTCATGTGTTTTTTTTAGAGTTTTAAGCTCATTTCAAGGCTCATTTCAAAGTTTCTTACCTTTTAAAGTTATTCCAAGGCTCTTTTTATAGTTTCTTGTGTTTTCAAATAATTTCAGTCCGTTTATGATGTTTTTACCACTTTTCATTCATTTTTGAGTGTTTTGAAGCGATTTCAGTTGTTTTTATGGTTTTTTTCATGTAGTTTTAAGTCTTTCAAAGTCATTTCAAGGCTCTTTTGATAGATTCTTGCTTTTTCAAGGTATTTGAGGCTATTTTCAGGTGTTTTTATCACTCTTCATTCATTTTTTTTTGTGTTTTTGAAGAGATTTGAGTTGTTTTGATCTTCTTTTTAGCTCGTGTTTTTTAGTGTTTTAAGGTTCTTTTTGTATTTTCTTGGATTTTCAAGTTGTTTGAGGTTAAAACACTTAAAACACATGAAAAGGCTAAAAACACAACAAAAAAACCTGAAATAACTTGAAAATGCAAGAGAAAATGAATAGAGCCTTGAAATGATCTTAAAACACTCAAAAACACAAGAAAGTACAAAAAATACCATAAAACAATCTCAAATAACTTGAAATTGCAAGAATCTTTGAAAAGAGCCTTGAAATGACCTTTAAACACTCAAAAATACATGAAAAGGCTAAAAACACCATAAACCAACCTCAAATAACTTAATCCAAGAGTTAACGAAAAGAGCCTTGAAATGACCTTAAAACACTAAAAAAAAACACATGGTAAGGCTAAAAACACTAAAACAACCTCAAATAACTTGAAAACGTAAGAAACTTTGAAAAGATCCTTGAAATGAGTTGAAAACACTCAAAAACATTTGAAAAGACAAAAAACACTATAAAAAGAACTCAAATCTCTTTAAAGCACACAAAAACTAGTGAAAAGTGCTAAAAACACCGTAAAACAACTTCAAATAAAACAATCAAAATCACATGAAAAGGCCAAAACACCATAAAAGCAAATTAAATCTCTTAAAAACCTCAAAAACAAATGAAAAAGGCTTATGAACATCATAAAACAGGCTAAAATCTCTTCAAAACGGAAGTAACTATAAAACGAGCCTTGAAATGACCTTAAAACACTTAAAAACACATGAAAAGGCGAAAAATACCATAAAACAACCTCAAATAACTTGAAAACGCAAGAAACAACCAAAATAGCCTTAAAATGATCTTAAAACACTCAAAAACACATGAAAAGGCAAAAAACACTATAAAACAACCTCAAATACCTTGAAAACGCAAGAAACAATGAAAAGAGTCTCGAATGATCTTAAAACACTTAAAAACACATGACCAGGCTAAAAAACACCATAAAAACGACTCAGATCTCTTCAAAACACACAAAAATGAAAGAAAAATGATAAAAACATCATAAAACAGAATTAAATAACTTGAAGATGCAAGAACCAATCAAAAGAGTCTTGGAATGACCTTAAAACACTCAAAAACACATGAAAAGACTAAAAATACCATAAAACAACCTCAAATAACTTGAAAACACAAGAAATTATGAAAAGGGCCTTGAAATGAGCTTAAAACACTCAAAAACACTTGAAAAGGATAAAAAACCCCATAAAATAACCTCAAGTAACTTGAAAACACACAAAAACGAATGAAAAATGAAAAAAATAGCATAAAACAGCCTTAAATAACTTTAAAAAAAATGCAAGAATCTATCAAGAGCCATGAAATTACCTTAAAACACTCAAAACACATGAAAAGTGGTAAAAACACCATAAAACTGCCTCAAATAACTTGAAAAAGGCAAGAATCTATCAAAAGAGCCTTAAAAAGACCATAAAACGCTCAAAAATACATGTAAAAACCAAAAAAACAAACCAAAAAAAACCCCTCAAATAACTTGAAAACACTAGAAACTATGAAAAAAGCCTTGAAATGACCTTAAAACACTCAAAAATACTTGGAAAGGCTAAAAGCACCACAAAATAACTCAAATCTCTTCAAAACACAAAAAAAAAAAAAGAATCAAAAGTGGTAAAAGAAACCGTAAAATAGCTTCAACTAATTTGAAAATATAGGAATCTATCAAAAGAGCTTAAAAATGACCTTGAAAACGCAAGAATCTTTCAAGAGAGCCTTGAAATGACCTTAAAACACACGAAGTTATTTGAGGCTATTTTTGGATATTTTTAGCCTTTTCATATGTTTTTTAGTGTTTTAAAGTCATTTTAAGGCTCTTTTCACAGTTACTTGCATTCTCAAGTTGTTTGAGTTTGTTTTATGGTGTTTTTGCCAATATTCATTTCTTTCTGAGTGTTTTAAGGTAATTTCATTGCTCTTTTGATAGATTCTTGCATTTTCAAGTTATTTGAGGTTGTTTTATGGTGTTTTATCACTTTTCATTCGTTTTTGTGTGTTTTATGGTCATTTAAAGGTACTTGTGATAGTTAATTGCGTTTTTCAAGTTATTTGAGGTTGTTTCATGATGTTCATAAGCCTTTTTCATTTGTTTTTAGGGTTTTTTAGATATTTGAGTTGTTTTTATGGTGTTTTTAGCCTTTTCACTTGTGTTTGAGTGCTTTAAGATCATTTCAAGGGTGTTTTCATTGGTTTTTGCATTTTCCAATTATTTGATGTTGTTTTATGATGTTTTAAGCCTTTACATATGTTTTTGAGTATTTTAGGGTCATTTCAAGGCTATTTTCATTATTTCTTTCATTTTCAAGTTGTTTGACTTGTTTTATGGCGGTTTTAGCTTTTTCAGGTGTTTTTGACTGTTTTAAGTTTATTTCATGACTATTTTGAATGATTCTTGTATTTTCATGTTATTTGAGGTTTTTTATGGTGTTTTTATCACTTTTCTTTCGTTTTTGTGTGTTTTCAAGAGATTTAAGGTGTTTATGGTGTTTCTAGCCTTTTCAAGTGTTTTTGAGTGCTTTAGGATCATTTCAAGGGTGTTTTCGTTGTTTCTTGTGTTTTCCAGTTATTTGAGATTGTTTTATGGTGTTTTAAGTCTTTACATGTATTTTTGAGTATTTTAAGGTAATTTCAAGGCTATTTTCATTATTTCTTGCGTTTTCAAGTTATTTGAGTTGTTTTATGGCGTTTCTGGTTGAAGTATTCCCCCGGGTCGTTGGTGTTCTATCTTCACCTATTGGCAAGTTGGGCATCTTGACACGAATTCTGCTATATCTCTCTTCATATTGCCCCACCAAAAGTTCCGTCTCAAGTCCTGATACATCTTGTTACCTCCAGGGTGGATGGAGTATGGAGTTTGGTGTGCTTCCTCCATGATTCTCCTCTTCACTTCCGGATCATTAGGCACGCACAGCCGTCCTTGAAATCGTATGGCACCGTCTTCATGGATCATAAACCCTGGGGCCTTCCCTAAGTAAATTGCATTCCTTATCTTCTGCATCGATTCATCAGTCCCCTGGGTCTGCACTATCTCTTCTTGTAAGGTCGGCTGAATTTGTAAACTCATCAGTAGCCCTTCCAGTGATGGTAATTGAACCTCTATCTCTAGCTGTAATACCCCGAAATTTGGATATTAAATATATACAAATATATCTATAGCGCTATTTAAGAATACGAACGATATAACGAATACGTAACGTTATATTGGTATAACGTATGTGTTTAACAAAT
>JAOVYX010019290.1:0-18725 GCA_035668315.1 Drosera spatulata
CAATCAATCATTATGTGCCATTTTGAGAAAAATAAAAATTAATTGGGGATGAATTCAACATTGCATTTATTGTATGTGGGGTCCATCTTTACATTTGTTTTCATCACGTTCTCTCCCTATTCATTTGGCCGCACTAAACCTTCCCAAAAGCTTAAAATTTCACTTCTATTTCACACGAAATTCAGCAACTGTTCCCAAATTAACATGCGCAACACACCAAAATCACTAACTTCTCAATTTCTCTACATCTCAAAAGAAAATCTTGAAGTAAGTTGGAGTGTTTGTTTTGTATTATGTGGGTGTAAATGTGACGTATTATTATGTTTGATTTGCTTTCGTTGTGTTTTTAGATGTATTTTGTTGTTCATGTTTGCGTTTTCATGTATCTTCAGTCCTATTGGATGCCTGATCAAGATGTTCCTGAACCGTCGGACATCGAGCTCGTTGCATTGTGTGTGTTTGACGGACAGTGTTATTCAATCTTAGTTCGTAGAAGCATGAATCTCGTCAATGTTTATGATCAATTGATGAACAAATGTCGACGAATCAATTCTTTGGTAGTGAACCTTCGATATCATGCCCCTGAAATGGAGATTTATAATGCTCTCATCAATGACTGTGATGTTGCAAACATGTGTCGAGTATACGCTTGCGCTAAAGTGGGTGTTATCAAAATGGACGCGACAAAGAAATCTAATACTCATGTACCAAGGATGTCATGCGCAAGTGTAGTTTAAGATGCAAGGTATATATTTCTATCCAATATCCAATATCCTTTCGTATTAAAGATCCAATACGTATTTTCAATTTTGGTAATGTGCAGTACATGGTTTATATTCTTTAGTACATAGCCATATTAATGCAATACTTGGTGATTTTGTAGTATACAACTAAATATCCGTGTTCTTGCATAACTTCCGATCCCCTTCTTGTTTTCATTTGTTTTTTTTTTTTCCTTGTTTTCTAGGTCAGGAAATGATGAGAGTCCAAGTGCTGCTATCAGTAGAAGCATTGAAAACATCTCTGTAGAAGCATGGTGGGTTTGTATTCGAGGAGTAGGACACATTTTTCATGATGTTGATGATTTTCGTGTAGCCATCAAGAATTACGGCATCGCTAATAATCAAGATTTCTACTTCAAGAAAAATGAGCAAACAAAGGTCATTGTTGAATGCCTAATCCAAATTGTAGTTGGTGTGCCAATGCGACTAAATCGAAGCGTGATAGAGAGTTTGGGATAAGGAATTGCAATCTGGTGCATACCTATGAGTATTGTCTAGGCAGTCGTGGTCATCCAAAAGCAAAGGCTACGTGGGTATCGAATACGGTTAAAAAGAAGTTACGTCATACAACAGACTATCGCCCATCAGAAATCTTGAGAGATGTGCAGGCTTACTATGGAGTAGAGTTACAATACCATCATACGTGACGGGGGAAGGAAGTAGCAACTACGGAGATACATGGGAAAGCAATATGTTCGTTTGATCAGTTTGAGATGGTATTGTAATGCTTTGAAGATGATAAACCCTGTAAGCATAGCAGAATATGGGGTTAACACGGATACTGAACAATTCATCAGATTATTTGTATGCTTTAGAGCATGTCTTCTTGGCTTCGTTAATTGATGTAGGCCTTGTATATTTCTTGATGATATATTCCTTAAGAGAAAGCATAGAGGATGCCTATTAAGCGCTATCGAAAAAGATGATAACGATGGTCTTATTTCGATTGCCTTTGTTGTCGTGAGTACGGAGAAATGATAATTGGGAAACGTTTTGTCATCAACTAGGGAAAGCTCTATCACTATTTAACGGAGGGGTATGGCATCAATACACCTTTTTCTTCGATCGGTACAGTGGATAGTCACGCGCAGTGCCGATGATGTTTCCTGGTTCCCACCATTCTTATTACTTACGCCACCTAGTGGACAACTTCAAGAAAGAGGTATACACCTAATCGTCACAGTAAATTATTAAATTTTAGGTTCGGACTGTTACTTTTTATATCACATGATTGAGGATATTTTATCTTCTATCCATGTTTGTAGGTTCTTACTAAATATCCACACTTGAACAAGACGCGTTGGCAGAGTGTGTTAAAAAAATGCTGCCTATGCCATGACAGTGCAAAGCTTTTAGAACAACATCAGCAAGATTGTCGATATGATGAAGCATTCAAGGAATTTCATAGCCAACTCTAATCCAAAATATTGGGCTAACGCGTTGTTCGTAGGACGTCGTTATGAAATTATGACTAACAACTTGGCCGAGAGCTGCAATAATTAGATTTGAGGTGCACACCATCTTCCAACCACTTTGATGATTGACCAAATCCGCGTGCAAATAATGAAACTTATGTGTGAATAATGAGAGTCGATTCTGGATAGTACGGCTTCTTTATGTCCTATGCCAACGAAAAAGCTTGACGAGGCCTACAAGGTAAGTCATGGATTGACAATCTTACCAACGAGTCTATTCAAGTTTGAAGTAGTCGACAAGGACGCGAGACATGCAGTCGACTTGCAATCCTGTAATGCAGCTACAGAGAGTGACAAGTGAACAGTATTCCTTATCGGCATGTATGTGCATGTATTGAGTGCAAAGGAGAGTCTTTGAAAAACTATTGTGAGTCTTATTTCAATATGGAGAGCTACAGAAACACATATAAGGAGGTCATCAATCCTATCCAAAATCTACAACATCATGGCTCGACCTCAATCGCTGAACCCATACTAATACGTTCATCTGATGTTGTGGCACAACCAGGACGATGTAGGACAAGACGAATCTCATCCCAGGTAAACATATGACCTAATACAAGCTTCTGGCAAGGCACCGGTAGGAAGAGATATCGAAAAAGTAGCCCGCATTTGTGACATATACACGATGCAAAAGAACTAGCCACAGCAAGAGAATGTACCAGAATGCAATCCCCGGTAATGAGTAGTTATGTATTAGATGAGTTGGATTCGAGAGATGCAATAGCTATGTAGTCGACATCCCTGTATTTGCTTTTTTATGTATTCGTTTGTGATGTATTCGTTTGTGATGTATTCGATTGTGATGTATTCGATTGTAATGTATTCTAAGATTATGTATTCCAACATCATCCATGAATTTTTTTACGTTTTTATACACAAAAAACAAAGAACATCACAAGAAACTTGTAGCACAGAGAATGAGTCTTCATTAGGACAAAATGTTACATATTCGTACATAAATGAAGACTAAAGAGTACATCAGGATTAAATCAGGAGTATAAAAGGCCACCACAGGAATACACCAAGAGTGTTGCATGAAGATTACATCACGTAATTAGGAGTGCAAGAACCCCAACAACGACAATTGATATTGTCACATGCTTTAAAATCCCTATAATAATTTCTAAGTTTTTCAAATGGTCAACTAATTCATTACATGAACAACGACAATTACACAAATTTCTTTCCCTAAAAACACCTTGAACACCTTCAACACCTTGACCAGTAATTGGATTGCACCACGCGAAGAATTTGTAAAGGTTGCACTTGAAGAATAATTTGTCTTTCGTGCTTCTATCTGGTCCAATAATTCGAATTGGTGGTACCGTCCCACAGGAATAATACATTGGGGCAAATTGTAAGTGTGAATCTGGTTGTGGACAACCACCACTAACTGAGTGTTGCGAACTCATGGTAAAATTCAAGGAACAATTTTTTTGGGAGATGATGATATTTTCAGATCTTAAATGGAGGAGATGGGTTGGATTAGGGTTAGACAGGGGTGAATTTTAGGACCTTAAATGGAGCAGAGGTTGATTCTGGATTCGATTGGGGTTAGACAGAGGTAAATTGATCAAAGAATGTTAAATATATTTTTTGGTTTGTAGGGCTATAGGGTTAGTACACTTTTTTAGTACATAATGGTTATAGGGTTATTTAGGATTTGTACACTTTTTGAGTACATAATGGTTTTAGGGTTATTGGGTTATAAGGTTTCAGGACTTTAGGCTTTGGGTTTAGGGTTTCAGTGATGTAACAGAGTGCAGTACACATAATGATACTTATAGCACACATAAGTAATATTTTGAGTACATAAAGCAATAAACAGAGTACATATGTTAAAGAAAATAGTATGTTTTTTATATGATAAAGTATTTTGTAACTAAACTTTTAGTACATGAAAGCTATGTTGCAGTACATTAATGATATCTTTGTTATATCAAATTTTCTCTTAGAAAAATCTACCGTTCAACATCTACCATTCAACATCTAGCATTCATCATCTATAATTCATCATCTACCATTCAACATGTATCTTCTATAAAACTTCTTTTCTCATCCATCTCAACATGTATCCCATCATTCATCATCTCAACATGATCGTCCTGTAGTTACAATGTATTGGTGTAAAAAGGTCAACGCAACAACATTAGAAAAAGAATTCTGTCCATTAGACTCATATGAGTTCTTGTATGATTGTTTATTTGAGGTAGTTACTGGACAATATTTGAGGGAGTATGCTGAGGTCATTGAAGGGGAAAATCTTGATGGGGACGCTTCATCTTCTATGGCATGATGATATGGTTCATGAAGCACCAGTTTATAATATGCATGATAATATATATTACCTAGTTTACTAATATTGTAGCAGTACGTTCGACAAATACTGCAGTACGTGAAACTCGTCATTTGGAGTACATATGACCAAGATCAGAAGTATATCATGATTAGTATCATCAATATAATGTTTCATGACCAAAACAGGAGTACAACAATGCCATGTTTCAGTAGATATAACCTGAAAGAGAGTGCATATTCACCAACGAGAAATACATACCTACTCAAAGATGCAAAAGTTTCATGTTTTCACATTAAGAGCTACAGTGCAAAACATGTCATACACATAACATTCAAGCATCAGCTGTTTTGATCTTTAATTTGTGGGAGCTGCTCACGATGGTTGTGTCGAAGAATTGTCAAAACAGTCTCAACAGTCTTTCACCAAATATCCGCGTGATTCACCCGACCCTATACATCATCCACAACGGCCTCAATCCACATACACACAAACACCCCACAGCTGTGTCCATCCTATTGTTGGCAACATTCCCTCTTATGATCCACAACCAATGGATGAATCTCGATTTGTATCGCGACCTAATATAGTCAACAATAACACCGGTCTATAAAAAAAGATAATTCAATCAAATTTAGATCCACATTGTTACTAAAAAAGGAACAAAATAAATAAATAAACAAATAGTGCACTAAATCATTCGCAAACTGCCGGTTTTTGTCATTGTCTTTCTCCCATAAGGAATCATAATGACTAAATTTCAGCTCTTTCGCATCCAATACCAACAGAGACCAATACCATCTATCCCTCACATGAATAGGGAAAAACATGTGCCGACAAGTCAAAAAACATTCCTTCCCTATACGCACCATCCACTTCTTAACGGTGCACGATAGAGCACATAATTTCCCCTTCTTATAAACGGTCTTCCCCACATTACCATATTGTGCAATGATAGCATAAGAAGAGTTCAAATATAAACAATGAATTGATGAAATTGCATTTAAATTTTAGGAAAGCACAAAAATGAAATCAAGCAATCCATATCATGACCTCCGAGCGCCAGAAATCACAATCACGACCTTCACACATAATCATCAGATAAGTGTTTATCAACTCTCCATCCATATCTTGCCTACTCAACATGGTCCAAATGGATTACAACCGAAAGCTTCTTCATCCGGATGACTCCATACATAGTCACTACATAAAATTAGTTGTGGAGAGTTACATCATAAAACCAATATATGATACCAACAACAAACAAACAGCAAAAAGTTTCGTGTTTTTACCTCAGTTTCACTTTGTTTAGGTATTGTTCCAAGAACTGAAGATCCACATCCTCAATCACAAACTAAGTTGACAATTTCTTCAGTGCTCTTTAGACCTTCGTGACTCCTTTCTTATCTTGTGGTGTCACCCTCTGGAAGGATGTTCGTTTCCTTCTCCCACGTCTTGTTTTCACACTGTCCATGATAGATTCCTCACTATCTGAAGCGACAGTCAGAAGAACAGCGGGTTGTTTATTCATTCCTTATCGATCTCCTCCATCATCGATCTCAGGAACTCGATCAATTTCCACTCCTTCATCATGCTTCTCATTTCTATCATCCTCACACTTAGGAATAACAACTTTTTCTACACCTTCATCACTTTTTTTCATTTCCTTCATCCACTACATCACGAACCATTCTCAATGATTCAGTAATGATGTTGGTAATGGTAGTATTATCCACTGTTGATTGAAGTACTCCAGCATTCTCAGAACACACAACTTCAGAACTACAGTGTACAAAGAAATAAACCAAGCACATAATTGAAGATCTTAAGTGCTATAATTAACAATGTGCGTAACAACAACAAATTAACTATTTCCTTTTATCTCATCTTCATGCTTGTAAGCTGCTCCTATCAGTAAAGGTTTCTCCTTTTTGCTAGGTGCGGAAAGGATAATTTTTCTTGTACGAACTTGCAATAATAGTTTCAATGTCGCAGCTGGGAGCTCGGGGCTTCTTTTCCAACCAACGAAACAATCGTGGAATGCTAACAAGACTAATGGGATCAATTATGGTATGCTCCAAGAGCTCATACACCCAAACCTGTTTTACACGAAAAATATGATATAGAGACAAAACAATGTGTGGAATTCAAGCGAAACATAAATATGAATCATTTATACCAGCAATCCACAAGAGCAACCATCATCAAGGTATTGCTCCTTTCGAAAAACCTTGACCTTCCATCCTCTTCGACGCCTTAGCCTCTAGTTCTTTGTATTTAGGGATGAATCAAGTAGAAAATCATAAACTGCTGAGCCCCAAGCTTATCCTTCTATGGTACTCAAGTCATCGACATAGGTGAAATAAAATCGAAGAGTATAGTAGTTCGACTTCGCAAACAAAATACAATTACAAACAAGTAATACAAACACTCTCACAAAATTGTCCGAATTAACCTCATGCTCGGCTGTCGCAAACTCAAACATTCGAGTACAAAGCTCATTTCTAGTGGTGTTCTTCTCATTGTCAACAAAAACAGAATTTAAAGCATCACTCTTGTATTTCCCATCAATGTTTATGTGCAATCCATAGCATTACAAACCCACTATCATCGATATCGCCTCACTCGTGAAAGGGATGAATCTGTTCTCCAACCCCATTGTCATACCCAAAAGATCACATGAAAATCGACTCAAAATCGTTTGGAGTCGTGACGTACTAACAAGTACCCTAGGGGTTTTTAGAAAATGTGTAGAAGGGGTTCGTCTCACTTTTCTCAAACAAATCTCGGAAACAATTGCTTTCAAAATTTCTATTTGTACGCTAAAAAAAATGCTACAGAACACCTGGTTTGGAGATGTGGGCCACTTTTTTTCATCTTTCCTTTCTCAATTTTCTTCCTCTGAGGTAGGGATGTTAATCAGTTTGTAATCGCTCAATCGATTCGGTTTTTATTTCGGTTCGATTTTAGACTATCTAAATCGAAACCGAACCGATTATTAATCGATTTTAAATCTAAAATCGAAACCATTCAGTGATCGGTTTCGATTATTCGGTTTTTAATCGATTTTGCTTAAACGGTTTATAACAACGTTTTCGCTTAAAAGGTTTACGGATTTTTATTAAACGGTTCGTAAACGGTTCTAATTGGTTTTTAATCGGTTTTAATCGGTTACACGGTTTATTGGTTAGATTAATCGATTTATCAGTTTAGTTAAACGATTAAACGGTTTATTAGGTTGGATACTCTAATCAGTTAAACAGTTCGAAATCGAATGGTTTCAGTTTTGGTTCGATAATCGGTTTCAGTTTTGTTTTAATATCTTTACTCTGTGGCTCCAATTTCTTTCTCTGATCCTTCAGTCCACCATTTCTCTTCAAAGTACTCTCAGAGATCTCCACTACTTGTGCTTTTCTCCTGTAGTTATGGAACATGCAGTTTTATCCGGTTAGAATTCTTAACCCAAAAGGCCCCAAAATCATATTGTACATTTCAAAAAAGCAAAAATTGAAGAAAGCATACCTCGTGTTCATCACTTCCACAGGAACTGCAAATCCAACTATGGACAACGACTCAAGAATTTGTTGGTTAAATAAATTGATGAACAACAACCCACGAGGAAAGTAGGCGCAAAATTCGTCTAAAGGGTTAGGATTCTTTTGTCAAACAATGAGTTGTGATTTTTGATTTTCGGATTTGAAACGAGAATGAAGAATGGAGAAGGCAAGTTTGTGTTGAAATAAAGAAATGTGATGGAAGTGATGTTAGGTTAGTAGGTTACGTTGGTTTTTTTGTTTGTTTTTTTTTTTCAAAAAATATATTATAAAACAGTTCAATTATCGATCGAATCATTGACCGATCCAACCCGGGTCGATCCTTGCTCCAGGTCTGATAACTATGCTAGGTAGAGAACATGCATCTACTCTATAGATGCAGTAGACAAGAAGACATAAAGAAAGAATATAATAAAATCTGTTGAGCTCCGTGCTTATGGTCCAAACAGAAGACACTCGCAAACAATCATATTAGAAACTGGCTTAACTCTTTGCATGGGTCGGCACTAACCAATACTGTTGCAGCACCAGGATTTTCAGCACAAAGTATAAGAAATTAGAAATCTCCATGACAGCGACTTCTAGCTTCATCAATATCACGACAAAACATTGATCAAAATATAAATGAAAAATGATAAGCCTAGACATATTATGGTCGACTAGAAGGATTCAAGTACAAACCAACTAGCCATTTCAGGAGAAATGCTGAAACAAGAACACCGCTACTCAAGTCAAAAAGTACAGCAAATAAATAGGACAACGCTGGCGACTCTACAATTTCACTTGGTCGCCACTTTCTCCGTAAGTTTGGGAGTTCAATCTAATAGAAAAAACCAAGTACTTTGCCACCAACATTCTTTCTCCTTGCTTCTTCATGATCCATGATACCAGCAGAGGTTGTCAACACAATATAGCCAAACTGCAAGATTCAAGTAAAAAAAACATCAGTCTGATTGCTTCCATGAAATACTACCAAACAAGAGGCCTCATCGTATTGAACAGTTGTTCAGTCCATCAGCCAAGACCAGCCAAAAAACTATGAACCATGAAAAAAAATGCAACTACCACAAGGTTCGACTAAGCTTGTGTTAACTTTCAACTAGAAGTCTGATAAACCATCTTTACAGGCCCCAATTCAATGAATGAAAACCTTTCCAAGATGATTGTGCTAGCTATCCTGTCTTGACAAAGATTGCCCACAACTAACCTGTCTTGAAGGTAGCAACCTCGCAGTCCAAGACTCGATCTCTTTGACACCAACATCAAAACGAGGACTGATGACCCCACATTTGTTGAGTCTTCCATTCAGCTCAACAACAATTTTACCAGATCGGTGGTCATCAACATACTCAAACTCACCAATATAACCTGAAAAATAGCACCAGTACAAGGTTGGAGAAGCCATCAAAAATCAAACAAGGTTCAAATAATAGGCAAATCACGCCCATACTGTGCTTTTGCATAACAAGGAGAAATTTGATGATGACTTTGGACGAAGGCCTGATCAAGACCTGTCTTTTGCCCCGCTTCTCCGCATTGTACATAGTCTTTAAAGCATCATTCAGAACACTGACCCTTACCATTGTTACTAGCTTCCGACTCTACACCAACAAAAAGTCTGTCATAAACACAGTAAGATCAATAACTAGATACTATCAATGACATGATTCTTCATTCAAGTAATTATGATCATGTACATCATACTTTATGCATAATCGAATACATAAGAAACACCAATACCAAGAATCCCATTAATTCCCCTCCTATCCATAACGCGTTAAAACCACATGTGCTTAAGCAAAACAATCAAAATCTGTTATGAACCAAAGAAACAAGTGAGAAGCCTCCAACACAACCATGAAGATATTGCTAGCCAAGTACAAAATCAACTCTTTCTTCACCATTTTGTGCAGTAACCAAACTCAACTTCATCTATGGACAAAATCAACAAACATTGTAATCTAACTCTTGATTCGCTACTATTCCACAACAAATTAAAACTTATAACTCATCGCAAACTTCTCTTCGCTTCACTTCCATCCTAGATCAACCAAACTCATACCAATCTGTCCCTTCACGCGATCTCATTCCAACATAACATCATCAAATCATTACACAACAACAAAACAAAACAAAACCATAGACAAAACACGAATACTACAGCGAGTGACAGTACTCAGATCGCTAAATGTAATCACAGCACATTGAGATCAAGTGAAAACAAACCCGAGAATTCGAGATCCAAACTATAAGGCGGCGGCGAGAGGGAGCAGCTTGGGAGAGGGAGAGAAAAGAGGAGTTGAACGGCGGGGGCTTTTTATATGCTGGGAAATTGGAAAACCCTAGGAATGAGTAACGTGTGTCTGTTGGTGAATGACGAGATTGCCCCTTCGGCTAGTGCTGCGATTTTGTGTCATCAATTGGTTGGGACGCGGTTTAGCAGAGCAACATATTTACCAATGTTCATAACCGGATCTTTCATCAAACTGGAAGAGTAGTGGGTGGTTGAAACACTAATTCAATCGTGTAATAATCAAATTATAATATATTATTTTATTAATTTTTATTATTAGTATTATTTTGTAGAGAATAATAATTGTCCATGTTGTAAATATATAATACAAATATATGAAATTTTTTTGTTAGCTATGCACATGTTTATTTTTTATTGATTAATAGCCATACGCACGATTTTTCATTGGTTGATTTGACAATGAATAAACGAAGATCATTAAAAACTTCGTCATCATCAAACATATGAATGGTTAAATAAATGGGTTATGATAATCTTACGTTAGCATAACCCAAAAAATAGTTGTTACATCACTAAGTAGTCATTTATTTGTGGAAGATCTAATGATTGAGATTTATTTATTATTTGTTAAAAATATTTTTTGGAATTGTTTCCATATTAGTTTATGTAATTTATTTTTATGTTTTTTAAAGAAAATTAGACATTTTTTTTCAATACCTTGTTTAAGGGTTAGGGTTTTTAGGATCCTAAAATTTAGGATTTTTAGGGTTTTATGATTTAAGAGTTTAGGGTTTTTAAGGTTCCTACGATTCAGAGTTTTAGGGTTTCTAGAATTTTTAGGGTTTTGAGGACTTTATGGTTTAAGGTTTAGGGATTTAGGGTTTTTAGAGATCCTAGGATTTAGGGTGTCTTTATTTTTATGGTGGGTTTTTATTATTTTCCCTTTTTCAATACCTAATAGTACAATTTTTTAGAAAGAAAAAAAAATCACACAATAAGTACAGACAAGATATGAACTATTAATAAATAGTGTCAAAATATCCTGTCCTTAATAAATATATGAAAACTTGAAACAATAATATTACATATATTTTTGTTTTCATCGATGTCTTTTCTGATCAATAATGGATATATTAATAACCTCATTTGTAATATTTTTGATAAATCGAAGAACTCACATTAAAAAAATTTAATTTTTTTTATTTTATTATCTCATAATACTTCTTCGCGTAAAGTACATGTTCCTGGTAAGTCATCCGTGCAAAGTACAAGTTCTTGGTAATCCACGCAATTTAACCAGGTACTCCAACTACAGTGAGAATCACTTTAGACACTTTATTTTTAAATTCAAGCGTGGAATTGTTTCCTGCTATGTACTGGATTTTGCTTTTTCTCTCATTCACAAGACTAGTTAAATGTAAAGGCAATAACTTAGATGGATGATGATATTAACCAAAAAAGAAAAAGCAAAAAAAAAGAAGAAAAAAGACAAAAGAAAACTTGGCATATGGCAAATGATACCTGACTGCGCGAGTGTAAACAAGAAATCAATGAAAAACTACTCGTCCTTGGTCCTTCTTCGTCTTCCTTTGTCTCTGTCTGCTCGTCTAATTCTACTTCCTTTTGTCTTTCTCATTCTCAATTCTAATTTCTATGAGTCTCTTTTAAATTTCTATCAACCGTAATTAAGGTTTTCAATTTCAATAGACTTTAGATCAGGCTTTAGATTGGGTTAAAAAAATTGAAGATAAAACGACAATCGTACATTCGAGCAATGTTATGAATATCGGACTGGGCCGGGCTGTCGAACCGGAAAACCCACCACCCTGTCCTTGGAACGGCTCGGGTTAACTCCTTCAACCGTTCTACACCCGAAAACGTTCAAAGCCGATGATTCGACAGTCGAATCGTTCGGATCAATGGCCCGAAACGGCTTAATTAAATGATGGAATCGTTGATTTGCGTTTCTTTCCCGACCCAATCTAAACTCGAAAATCGTAATTAATTTCGAAAGCCCTAATTACGGGATCCATTTGGGAATATACGTTCTTACAACGATTGATTTAAACTGAATTAAGTGAGCGAAAACGAAGGAGAAAAAAGGAGAATCAATAGGCGAAGTAGCGAAGAGTAAACAGAGAAAGGAGGGGCGAACAACGAACGAGTCAGAGAAAGACAAAGGGACAAGAGATGAGTATTAAATTTTTTGTTACTTTTTCTTCTTTTTCTTCGTTTTTTTTTTTTACCCCTCGAGTCCGACATCTGTTTATTTCCTTTTTATCTTATCTTATCATCATTAATGTATTTACGCCACTGCATTTAACTCAAATAATAATTGTCTATTTGCTTTCTAAAAAACATTAACAATAATAATACTAATCTTTATGATTTATGAAAAATAATATTATATTATAATAATTGTATTGTAGTTCGATGACGATTCGACCGTTATTGAACCAACCCACCCGTTAACTTTTTCGGTTCTATGAACGGCCCTGTTTGAAAAATGTTGCATTCAAGTGACCCGTTCGAAATTGAGAAAAGCAATCATCAGTTTAAACTGTCCGATAGTCGGGTCACCACCTTTGACGATTTCAGACGATGAATGGTTTCTAGGGTTAACCCGAATCGTTCCTTTAATACTCGAGAAATTTTTCGGGTCGTGTTGTAGTTGTTGAAAAATAATTGATAGGGATTGTTGTTGTTATCTTAAGAGTCTTGTTATTGTTTATCAATTCATTGGACTCTAAATGGGTCCTGTTGGTTGAGTCGTGGTGACCAGACAAGTAGAGAGAGTAGCAAGGGAGGGAATGACAACGACTTGTCCCCTTCGAATGCATACAATGACAATAAGACCATGGGTAGTTGGACCACTAGGCAACTCTCTATAGAAAGGTCCGAACATACCAATCGGATCAAACTAACCCATTAAATCATGAATAAAACTATGCTTGAGTAGATTTGCCCATTAGTTGTTGTATTCCCTATGCTCTACATCAAAGTGGTCAGAGTTGATCGTAACTTTAAAGTTTGATCTTGTATGGCCTTGTCCTTAATTCACTACTGGAATGGTGTGCATGTGTGACAGATGAGAAACCATCACAAAAAATCAATATTAGGTGACGACTTTCAAAAACTGTCAAACATAAGGCTTTGAACTACAATGACGGTTACCATTGCCATCGCTAAAAGCTTACGTGATGGACGGAACCATCACCCATGTAAAACAATCATGCGGGAATATTATGAATTTGATGGCAAAACTAATGCAGAAATACGTGATTGTTTTGCCATCGTAAAAAAGTTGAACTTTGTTATGGCTTGAAAACCATCACATAATTTTACCTTGTTTATTGTAAATAAATCTAAAAAATTCATATATATATATATATAAACAAATGAAGTCTTTTACAATTCCGAATTTCAAATAGTAATCAAAGTTGTTATATCAAGGAAAAATTTATTTTCATAAAATAATTAATTAAAAATATAGTTATTGATTAATTAGCTTAAGTATTTGAAATTTGAGCACATATAAATATAGTAGTAAGCATAACATAAAAATCATGACACTTGATTAGATTCCTTTGGATTTGCCGCTTTTTCTCTTGAAAATTGAAGTTTTCCCTCTTTTTATTTAGATTATAGTTTGTTTTTATTTTTTTTAATAATTAGTATTTTCTTTTATTATCATTTATTTACTTTCTATTATTACAATCAATAAAACTCCAGACTCAGAATTATCCTCTCCCAACTCCACGCACAATCAGTTTCCTCATATCCTCCATTGTTTCTAGCCGTCTCGCAATTGCCACCTCATCCATTGTCCCTTATCATCCTGCATTGTTCCCTCATCGCCCGTAGTCCTCCATCTTCCACGATCATCAAACCTTCTCAATCGTCATACATCGATCTAGCCCACTCGTGGAGCAATCACTTTGTCAAATATGATAAAGAGAAATGATACATAATATGAATATACTATTGTTATTTGTTTGATATGACATAAGTATATAGTTTCATTTTCTTTATAAGCTTTCCACGATTTTTCATGGTCGATAGAAAATCCCCCTGAAATTGAACTTGTCTCTCTAGGTTATCAGGTTTTTCGCTCACGGGTCATGGTTTTATTTTAAGGAATGTGCCGAAATGAAGCTACAACGAGATAGTGTAAGATTGCATACATTTAAAGGATTTCACCTACGTTCGAATTAATGTAATAGCTTAACATGTAATATTTGATTAATTTTAGTTGAAACATGTAATATTTGGTTACTGGAAGGTGAAACATATAATGTTTGACTACTGGAAGGAAACATGTGACTAAATTATAATGCTTATCTTTTGGAATGTAATGATTACGTACAGGTAGTTCCTTTTATTTTTATACATAAATCTCAATGGTGATGTTTCGTCTAGCTATGGATTGAATCTATAACGGGAGAACACCATGTGTCAGTTGAGTTAGATGATGGGGCATTACTGTTCCGAGGATCGGGAGGCGATTTTTCGGGCCAGGTCGTCCGGTCCGATCTGATTTTCAAAACCTTTCTTATTATGGCTCCAACTTATATTAATTGCACAGGTTTCTCTATCCTTGGTTATATTTTATTGTACTTCTTCCGTTTAAATATTTTTATAACATTTTGACTTGGTGAGCAAATTAAGAAACACATTCACTATGTGTAAATTGATAACCTCGCCCATTTCCCTCCAAAAAGAAAATTCAAACTACCCATTGCAGGAACAAAATGAAGGGAAATGAATTGAAGTGTAATTTTGTAATGTCACCATAGAAACATTGCCCATTAAGAAAAAGCTACAAACAATATGGGACAATCCAATTAGGCAAAACGATACAATATATATATAGAAAGGAGGGAGTAGTAGAATATCACTTTAAATAAAGGGGATCATTTTAATGCGTACTCATCAGTTTTTCTATATAGAATCACTATACGATAAACAATTAATCCAAAAATCGTACTATTAAATAGAGAAATCATTGTGATAAATATATAGATTAGATGCAGACGAATTGCATCTAGGAAATTTCTTGATTTTGTGATATAAGATGTCGCTACAATAATCCAAATTGAAAAAACCAAAAAAAAAAAAAAAAAAAGAATCATGGATTCAAACATTAGAACATGGATGCCAATATACAATGAACAAGTAATAAAATCTTTCAACTTGAGCCTAAAAGCATTTGCAATCATGTATTTAGATTCATTAACAATAAATGTATGCATGCTCTGCAACATTTCAAAAAAAAAAAAAAAAGAAGAAAAGCAAAAAAAACACAAACTTTCCAAACATGAACCCTAGAACCAATTACCCATGACGAAGTGTTGAACAGACTAAAATTGAGGCTAGAGTATGTATCGAGGAAAATAGATTCTGAGATTCAAATAGATTTGATGTAGATGGATATTGTGATTTTGTGAAAAAAAGAAAAGAAAAGAAAAAAGACAAAGAAATGGACCGCTGGAGAAGGAAGGGAGCATGGTTTTCTCCAAGCAGAAACAATAGAGAGCGATAAAAATTTTAAAATTACGAGATCCCTTGTAATTTTTGTAAACGTGGTAGGTAAAAAGCAGATAAGGACCGCGCCCTTGACTCCCTAAATATAAGTAGTGAAACAGAATGTAGCGATTGATACAAGTATAAAGAAAAAGGGAAAGCTACTTAGGTACCATAGGCTACCCTCCTTTACTATAGTCTCCAAAACTACTAGTAGGAATTCCTACCTTAATAGCAATAATATCCTCGGTTATAGAAACTTATTGGTGCACGGACCGATTTTAGGGACCTGTCTCTTTGACATGAACCTATTCTCACTTAGCTTCATCTTAGTTAGGTTTGCATAAACTTCTTTCACAGTTTATATGTGAATGAGGTTTTCACATTCAAATAGTTTGCCCCATTGTTAGTGCACGAGTGTGGTCTTAAGTCAATCAAGGTGAGCTAGCCATAGTGACTTGATGATTTTAGTTGAAACAAGAGTCCTAGCTGTGATAGCCTTGTACTTCCCCTTCTTCTGCTTCTTTGGCTCCTCTCGTACAACTGGAGCTTTGACAGGTTCAAGCTCCTTTTCCTTTGGTACTTCTTGCTTTTGATTCAACATAACAGGGGGCTTTATCATCATCTCTTCATAATCATCCGAGTTATTATCACCAGACTTTTCTGATTCAGATTCTTCCCTTTTTCCTTCTTCTCCTTCACAGCCTCATCATCCTCGCATGTAAAAATGGTCTCCATGATCTCTTCTTCTTCCGTATTAGATTCAGTGTCCATCTCCTCTTCTTCGTCTTCTAAGTCATCACTTGACTCAAATTCCATCACTTGTTGCTTTCATTTCTTCGTCACAAAAGGCTCCATGGGAATTGACTTCCTTTTCCCAGGTTGTTGTATGGAGCTAATCCTGAACTGGCCCTTCGCAAAGGACCAGGTCCTTAGGCTCCATCTTGTTCCAGAAGTCTGTTTCTTTGGCTCAGCTGCCTTCTTTGGTCGCTTTTCAGTTGCACTCTTTGAAGTCATCTTTCCTTTCCGATAGTTGTACTAGCCTCTCCTTACACTGAATCGAGTTGATTCTGGTCAGGGAAATCTTCTTTAGTGATAGGAGGCAATTCCTTAGACTCACCTGAATCATCGACAATTTGTTCCCCTTGAGAAGCTTCACTACTTACATTTCCTTTCTTATTTAATCTATTTTTCTTCTTCTGAACTTTTTCAGCAGTAGTCTGGGATTCCCCTTCACCCTAAGGATCTAGGGTTTTGGGATCTGAGAGAATCTCAGAGTCTTTTGCCTCAACCTGCTCACTTTTGTTCTCCTTAACACAAGCATCCTTATTTGTATCACCAGCAATAACATCACCTTCTTTCTCAGTATCATCTTCAGCTTCTTTCTCAATATCAACCAACTCTTTTTCTTTATCTTCATCATTTGTATCAGCCACATCATCTGACTCATCACCATCAGTATCACTATTTACAGTATCATCACCAACCTTTTCTGGGACATTCTCGATTTCAACCTCAATCTTTTCCATGGTTCTTTTGGGGATTGTGCCTTCCTTTGTCTCTTCATTGTTAAACACTTTTTCAAGCATATTTTTCCTAGTTATTTTCTTATGTTTATGCCCTATTTTATGTCTTTTCAGCTTAGTTTTAGCTTGCTTTGCATTTTCAGTGCATTTCTACTATTTTCCTTGTTTTTATTTCCAAGAATGAAGTCTGACACATGTGATTTAAGCTCGATTTAATGGAGTGTTGTGGAGTTGATTTATGCGATTTGAAGACATTTTCGTCCATTTATTGATATTTATGCAGATGGAAGTTGGCTATATGTTAATAAGTGGATAAGAATGTTGACGGTGTGGCGGTGTTGCCTCAAATCAAAACCGCGTTGACCCGTTCCCCGCGTTTGCTTCTCCGTGTGATGTTCGCGTGGGTCTGCGCGTGATTTTGGGTATAAGAAGAAGAGGATTGATGGTGAGAAAGGTAAGAGAGAGCTGCAGAGGAGAAGTAAGAGAGAAGAGAGCCGGGAGAGAAAGAGGGGGTTTTGAGTGGGTTTGAAGAGATAAGGAAGGAGAGAAAGAGGGGGCTTTGAGTGGGTTTGAAGAGATAAAGAAGGAGAGAAAGTGAGTGGGTGAAAAAATCACTATTCATATATACACACAAAAATTTATTGAGGGTTAAAGGGATTTGTTTTAGAGATTATTATCTCTATCCCTTATTGTGAGATTCTCAATATTTTGAGTGTATCTTCTTTTGTATTTCCTCTTTGGTTGGTGGATTTTTCGTCGTCGGCGACCGCCCGTGGTTTTTTCTCGCAAGGGTTTCCACGTAAAAATCTTTGTCTCATTAATTTTGAGCACTCGTTATTGTTTATGTTTATTATTAACTGACCCGTTCGTAACAAACTGGTATCAGAGCTTGGAATGTTTCAATCCTTGTTTCCTACGCCGGGTTCGCCCACGTAGGCTTAGGAACGAACGTTGTTAAGTTCGGGATTTAAGTTATATTTTTTGCGGGCCAGTTTTCGTATATTTTTTTCACAAAAATTAATTTTCCCCCGAGTGAACAGTGTTCAACAGTATCAAACAGTACTCAACAGTGTCGTGAACAGTTGTACGGACAGAGTCACTGTTTACACAGTGTTCCAGTGAACAGTACTCCGGCAGGAACAAAGGCTAAACAAACCAAATGGTTTTGTAAGTACAGAAGTTAAGGAAGCTACCTAGACGATACAAATCATAAATCCAAATAATGATATGTAAATCCGAATACATTATAATGTCTCTTTGCTTACAAGTGGTTTCCAGCAAGTATTTGTTACATCTCGGACAATGAGATAAG
>JAOVYX010019291.1:0-48141 GCA_035668315.1 Drosera spatulata
TATATATAGTCTTCTTCCTAAGATTTAGTTTACAAATATTAACTAAATCTTCTAATAAAGATATAAAGATTTTCCTAAATAAAATATTAAATAATTTAACATAATTAAAGACAATCTAATATCTTCAAAAACAAAAAATCTTTCATATCTTTCTGTTGGAAAAGAATATATCTTCTCACATTTTAGATGGATCACCAACAACATTATTCGTGAGGAGTTCTGCGTGCTCTGTCTAAAAAGATCATGTGTTATAATCGGGATTATAATAAATGTTGGGGAAAATCCAATAAACGTCACGTGTTCCTTATGTGGTTCGTTTGTGTGATTTACCCATTATGCATGGCGTGCATGTTTTCGGTAATTGAGACAGGATCTTAAAGCAAGGTTAGGCTGACGAATTCGTATAGAATCAAGCTGCACACACGAAAAAAGTTAGACGAAATCTGAACCCTATGATAATTTGTATCGGTGGCAACGTTTCTTAGGAGTTGGCTACGAGTTCAACGTCATTATGGCAGGTGGTTCGAATTTTGAGAAAAAAGAGCAGATTACGAGTTCAGAAAACTTTGTTGGAGTTCTGCTCTCTGATGAAGGTGTCCTCTTTGCAAATCAATGTCGTTCTTGATAAAGGACATGGCGAGTTTCAAGGAAGGATTATCAACGAAGGATGCTGAGGCCGTATCGATAATCTAACCCTTGAATGCAAAATTCAAGGCTAGAGTGAGAAAATTTCATGATGAACTTACGCTTTTGAGGAAGGCACTGGCTTCGGGTTCAAGGCAGGCATTCACTTTAACAGGAGGTGCGACAGCTCCTTCTAAGGTCTGTGTTCCTGAACCTACACCCTTTGACGGAGCGAGAAACGCTAAAGATCTAGAGAACTTCATATGGTATATGTAGCAATATTTCAAAGTTGTGAAGCTGCTGGAGCATGAGCCAGTCATGACCACGTCGTCGGAATATGAAACAGAGCACCTGAATAAAATCAAAACAGAACGCATGATCAAAAATAAAAACAGAATGTCAGTACAAAAATGAAACAGAGCACCAGTACAAAAATGAAATGGTCTTGAAAGATAAGGAAAAGCCCACCCAATAAGGATTTTCTTTCCTATAAATATACCATTCCCAAGGAGGTATTTTCTCTCATTCTCAATCTCCTCCGCATTCCATCACTTTTTCTTACTCTCTCTCTCCCAGATCGGGCATATACTGACTTGAGCGTCGAAGCGGATGTCGAGGTACGCATCTCGATCTCCTGGTTAATGGATTTTTTTTTATTATTATTCTTGGTGTTTAGATCGTTCGACGCATCCCCAGATCGATCTCGCATAATCAGATCAGTCGATATACGATCGGACCATCATACGGTCCAACCCAATCCAAGAGATCGGACTATCTATGACAAACAGTTCCCGAGTAAAATAGAGCATATGAACAAAAAATGAAACAAAATGCATGAATAAATTACAAGCAACAAAACAGACATTGTTGTCATTGACTTTGACGTCAAAATTTTAAGCTAAAGGGTTAGCCTATGTATTTAAATGTGTCAAAACTCTAGTATAACTTCGTCAAATGATATTGTGTTTTTGCTTGGATATATTATTGGTATAATTTTTAAGAATTTCAACCCGAAAGACCAAAAATCTCATTCTTATGATCAAGAAATGGAAGACTACTACAATTACCTTCTTGAATATTGAGCACTAATTTTAGAGATATGCATTTGAAATCTACAAACTTTCATTCATCCATTCATTCATATGATTAAGAAACAACAGAACAACTTCGATTACATTCTTGATAGGCAAACCCAAACTGATCCAACAAGAACAAGTCCACTACAACAACATTACATCAAGATCTGCAACCAACCAGCACATCATCACCAAATTCATCACAAACCCTAATCGTCAACTAAGCCCTCTCAAACCTGATCCTCATAGCAAGCTAGATGTCCCTTGTGTCGAGGTGGAGCTTTGGAGAAGAATTGTCAGAGGCGGTAGAGGAGTCAACGGTATCGTCGATGGTGGTTATTACGATGGTGGTGACGACGATAGAGGTGAGGACAATGGCGAGACGGGGAGGGTTGAGGAGGAGGATGGAGAGAGAGTGGAGAATTGGATTAAATTGTATGTTTGGGAAAAAAAAATTTCCGTATATATGTTTTTGTGAATATTTTTGAATTTTTGTACGTTTGGGTCATTTGTTGAAAAAAAAAACCAATAAGAGGTAGTGGCAGAAAAAAAAGTGGGATATTTTCTTATCATTATTTTTGATAGGTGATACCTTCGGATAATTCTTTCCTTTTTAATAAGAAAAAAAATTCAAGCAAATAATTTTCAAATAGAAAAATTCAGCAACTAATTGGTTTTAACTTCATTAATTATCAATAGATTATAATTTAATTTTTTTTAGTATCATCTAATTCTCAAATTCAATTATGAGCTTATTTTCCGGTACTTAAAATAAGAAAATAAATTATTGTAATATTATACGAATTATAATCATAATCTCAAACCCTAAATTTAACCACTATCATTATCAGTCATCGTTGTTCGTCATCACTGTCACTTTCGACCTTGGAATAAATAGTGCACAACCCTTCTCGTCGCTGGTGCCTATCATCATCTCGTCGTTGGTGTCTAGCGTCGTCATTTTCAAACAAACAATGCTTTTATATATATATTGTTTGAAATTCGAACGAAATCACTATCCAACAAAATCAATACACTTATGATACAACAGTACATCTATGAATTCAGCGTCATCCATCTCTCTCGATTTATTCATCGAAAATCAAAAATCATCATCCCCATGATATACTGCCACGGAGGGAGAAAAAAAAGTGCGCATTACCTATCACGAGGCAACAACAAAAATGAGCACAACTTCATCAACTAACCAATCCTCACCCAAAATTCAAACTATAACCAAGACCTATCATCAGCGTCTCTTCGAGACTCTCGCTCTCGAACACATAAATTTCTTCGGAGCCGCATACCTCGCCACCTCCCCCACCAAATCCGCCACCGCTGCATCCACAACCACCACACCACACGTCACGATAATTCACAAAATCACAAACGTCAAACACATAAATTTCTAAGGGTTGTGATATTGATTTGGGGATTTTGGCGTGTTTTGGAGTAGTCGGGGCGCAGGCAAACGGGAATTTTTGGGGTTTTGATTAATTAGGATTATTGATTTTATTTTTTTTTTGTCCCATAATTTTTACAATAATATGCATTTCGTGACATGTCGTTTTTATTTTTAACGATATAAAAACATCTTAAATTGAGTTGAAATTAAAATTTATAATTTAATCTATCGTTATTATTTTATAATAATTTTATAAAAAAATGATGTTTCATCGTACGAAATTAAATCTCAAAACATATATCGTTGCATAATTTTTGAGACCGAGAAAATATTTATTTAATTAGGTTCAAAGGTAAAATGGGAAGGAATGTGGTTTAATTTCAAAAAACATCATAATTGATAAAAGAATGATTATCACTAGTTGTTAATTAAAAAGTAAAAAATAAGTTATAGATAATTTACATTTTTAAATATCAAGCCATCAAATGCTTACTAAATCCACGTGAGCTATATCTATTGTAGGAAAATAAGGAAGAATTCTAGATTGTTCATTTTCTATAGTTTTCTTGGAGTCAAATTTGAACGATTATTGAGACATGATTATATATGTATACGATAAAATATAATTAAAGGAGAAATCCTTATGAGCCGAACCATCGATTTCGATCATGATTCATAATGTTGGGAACCAGAACCTTAACCTCATATGACGATTCGATTTTGATTTCAAAACAATTCCTGTTTGATTTTGATATCGAAACCGAACCGTGGTCACCCCTACTTGCAAGTCCCCGAAAGAGAAAGAGATCGTCTGCTGTTGGAGTCTAATAACACAAGTATTGTTCACATTTTTTTTATTTGGCATTAAAAATTTTTGAAAAAAAAATGAAACTCTATTAAGAAAATATCAATCCTAAAAAAAATAAAACCTAAAAATAAATTTTAAAAAATAATCCCATAAAATATTACATCCATTGAAAATCAATCAAAAAACAAAAACAAAAACAACCATTAAATCATTAAACAAATCTGAACCGTTAGATCGAAAATTCAACTATCCATATCTTCAGCTACACATGTGCAGTTTTCTTCCCGGATCCCAATTCCCCCAAAAGTAGGTTTTGGATTGTCGCCTGTGCAGTACTAAAACAGCACAGGAACCAACGATGAAAAATATCGCAAATCCCTTTGCAGGTTTTGTTTCTCTATATTTATTTCTTTTTTTTTTTTCTTTTGGATGGTTAGGATATCAGAACATTATTGTACAATTTGTCCAGCCTGTGATCCCTCTCCCCAAAAGTACCCGAAAATCACATGACAGAAGAAAAGAGGGTATTTGTTCAGACAATTTACATGCCCATGGCCGCCCTATTCCCTTGACGAACCAAACAAAGCACATGGAGTTGGCTTACCCACCCACAGTGTGTATGGTTTCACCTTACCATTTCTAGCACTTGGTGCATGTATGTGCCACCTTGCCTCATCGAAATCATGTTTACTAATATTACCTCTTTGTTTTGCAAGATTTAATGTTCAAAATGTTGGTGTTAACAAAAGGCCCTATGATCTTTTTTTTTTTTTTTATGTTACGATCACGTTTCGAAATAATATTTGAGATACATCAAAATTAGGATAGGTTAGATCTTTACAACAATAGGATTGGTGTTGTTGTACACATTTTGCTTCTCGTATAATGCACCTTGCAGTTGCTCTTGGTGTACTGACGGTTTTGTTGTTTTTTTTTTTTTTCAAAGAAATGAACTATAATACCTAAAGAAACAAGATGTAAGGCATTGAGAGCAAAGGATGCAATACAACACCAGCGAAAATTACGTTTAGGTCATGTTGACGTTGCCTTGAGTATCCGAGATTTTGAGGAGCATCAGATGTGCAAAACAATCAGCACAGAACAGGAAAAAACCTGTCGCGGGTGCGACGACTGTATGGTGAGGTTTTTTGTTCTATTTTATTTGTGGACCCTATAAATAGCTTGTTTTATGGTTTCAATTGGTTGACGACAATTATAAAGCGACAGAGGACGATTGTTTGGTGATTCCTAATGGCTTTTGAGTGCACACAGAGTGAGATTTAGCGATCAAATTCTGAAAACGCTGTAATCATTATTTGATAGTGGTTTTTCGTTCTCCGTGAGTTTTTTCTTCCTCTTGAGGGTTTATCCCACGTAAATCTGATACAATTTTCTTTCTTGTTGATTTTATTTGATCGTTGATTTATTATTTCGTGCTATTTCGCGTTTGTGTCGGGTTGTTATCTGTAAAAGGTGGTATCAGAGCGAGGTTGACAGGATTCAGAATTTTAGGTCTAGGGTTAAAGATTCAATTTTTCTGATCAGAGTTTCTACTTGGTTTGAAAGGGTTCAAAAACTAGAATCTTTGTTGTGTTTCTCCTGGAATTGAGACAATGATCAATACGGCTAAGTTCAAGATTGAGCCGTTTGATAGGAAAAATAATTTTAACATTTGGCAGAGTATGATCAAGGATATTCTTGTGTAGTCAAGCCTACAGATACGAAACAGGATGATTGGGAAGAATTGGAAGCAAAGGTTAACATTGAGCTTGGCGTCACAGGTGAAGTATCAGGTTCTGAACGAGGTCTCACCGGCGAAGATGTGGGAGAAGTTAGAATCTGTTTACATGTCCAAGTTATTATCAAATAAGCATTTATTGAAGACGGATCTGTTTGACCTTAAGATGAAGGAACGGACGGACCTTAATGATCATATAGCCGAGTTTAATCGGCTTGTGATGCAGCTTGCTAGTTTGGAGGATAGAGTTGAGGAGGAGAATCAGGCATTGATCTTGCTCAAATCACTTCCTAGTTCCTATGTTACACCGAAGACCACTTTACTTGTAGGAAAAGACAAGTTAAGTGTGGAAGAGGTGACATCAGCAGTTCTTGATGTGACCAAGCTGAATTCTTCAGGTTCCAGCAGTTTTGGGGTGGGATATGTTGCTAAGTCAGAGAACAAGAGCAGTGGTCATCAAAGGAACAAGGATAACAAAGGGAAATCCAGTTCAAAGTCGCGAGGTCCTCGTGACTTATCACAGGTGGAGTTCTACAAGTGTTATGAGAAGGGGCACATGAAAGCGCAATGTCCTCAGAATAAAGACAAGTCGTCTGAGAGATCATCTAGTTCTACAAGTATAGCAGATAATATGGACAACAGCGATGGTGATCTTTATGTGGCTTCAGGAGTTGCAGAGTCCCACAGTTTACCTTTGGCAACTCGAGATAATACTTTGTTAAATGAGTGGATTATGGATTCCGGGTGCTCATTTTATATGTGCCACGTGAGAAAGTGGTTTGATACACTGACGCCATACAGTGGAGGTTCGGTGTTAATGTGTAATGACGCGGTGTGCAGAGTTGTTGGGATTGGAACTATCAAGGTCAGAATGTTTGATGGGGTAGTCAAAACATTGGGGGATGTACGGTATGTCCCAAACCTTAGGAAAAATCTGATATCAGTCGGCACTTTAGACTGAGCTGATTATGGGGTATCAATCAGAAATGGTGTCATGAGGGAGTCAAAGGGATCGTTGATGGTTATGAAGACGGAGAAGATAAGGAACTTGTACAGATTGATAGGGACGTTTTGGGTGGGGCTGCAGCGGCTTCATGTTCAGATTCAGCTAGTGATGACATCAAGCTTTGGCATATGCGGCTAGGGCATTTGAGTGAAGATGGTATGGGACATCTTCACAAGAGAAATTTGCTGAAGGGGATGAAATAAGGTGAGCTAAAATTCTATAAATTTTGTATTCTTGGGAAGCAACGTCGTATGATCTTCAAGACATCATCTCATTCTAGCAAGAAGGTGTTAGATTATGTACATTCCGATGTCTGGGGGCCTATCAAGGACACTTCAATAGGTGAAGCACAGTATTTTGTGAGCTTCATTGATGACTACTCTAGGAGAGTTTGGGTATACTTCATAAAGCAGAAGACAAAGGTGTTCACTATCTTCAAACAGTTGAAGGCAAGAGTTGAGACTCAATCAGGGAAGAAGCTGATGTATCTCAGATCTGATAATGGCACAGAATACACAGATGGTCAGTTTATCCGGTACTGCAAAGATAAGGATATCATCAGGCACTTCACGGTCAAGGGTACGTCAGAGCAGAATGGAGTAGTTGAGAGGATGAACAGGACTTTGCTGGAGAGAGCTAGATACATGAGGTTGAACGCAGGGTTGCCTACGAATTTTTGAGGTAGAGTCTGTTAATACAGCTTGTTATCTCATCAACAGAAGTCCATCTTCAGCCATTGATCATCGCATTCCAGAAGAGGTATGATCTGAAAAACCTGTTGATTATTCTATTTTGAGAATTTTTGGATGTCCTGCCTATGTTTACATGCAGAGCTTTGAGAGGTCTAAAATAGATGTTAGATCAAAGCAATACATCTTTCTTGGATATGAGGATGATGTGAAAGGCTATGGATTGTGAGATTCTGTAATAAAGAAGACAGTAGTGAGCAGGGATGTGATCTTTGATGAGGATCACATAGTGAAACAAAACAGTGGGGAAGTTAATGTCAAGGAGAAACAGATCGAGATAGAGCTTTTGGAGACTAATGAGCAGGTTTCTGATCAGTAGGGCTCGACAGAGTTTGATCAGATAGATCAAGTTGACTAGGTTGAGCAGGTTGTAGCTGATACAGGCCCAGTGCAATAGCAGGAGTCGTACAATATTGCCTTAGGCAGAGATAAGTGGAATCCGAAGGCTCCTGAGAGATATGGATTTGAAGACATGCTTACTTTCGCGTTGGTTGCTGGTGGGGGTTATCCTAGTTCTTACTATGAGGCTGTCAATTTTGATGACCGTGATAAATGGTTAATAGCTATGGTGAAGAAAATGGAGTCACTCAAGAAGAATCAAACTTGGGAGTTGGTGAAACTTCCGGAAGGAAAGAAGTCAGTTGATTGTAAGTGGGTGCTCAGAATTAAGAAGGGTAAGAAATACAAACCTCGTCTAGTGGTTAAGGGATTTTCTCAGAAAGAAGGTATGGACTACAACGAGATTTTCTTTCCTGTGGTGAAGCACACGTCTATTCGATTGATTTTGTCATGAGTCACAGCATTTGATATGGAGCTAGAGCAGATGGACGTGAAGAATGCTTTTCTTCATGATTTCTTCGAGGAGACCATCTACATGAATCAACCGGAGGGGTTCGTGGAGCCTGGTAAAGAAGGGTTGGTTTGCAAGCTGAAGCGGTCGTTGTATGGCCTGAAGCAGTCTCCAAGATAGTGGTACAATGGGTTCATAGTTTCACATGGATATTCTCGCAGTGAGTATGATCCTTATATCTATTTCCGTTTTTGTGATAGTGGTTCAATTTTGCTGCTTAGTCTCTATGTAGATTACATGCTAATTGCTTCGAAGGAGCATCAATCAAGTCAGAATCAAGTCAGATCCAGCTACTGCAATCAGAATTTGAGATATTCTTTTCGAAACTTATTCAAAAGTCGTTGATAGACTAAACTAGGTCAGGAAGGTTCGCAAACTTTTCGTTCCTAGCTCACACTATGATGGAGGAAGTGCCATGAAGATCTAGGAGTGTGAGCAGTACGAGCGAAAAGGCTCTTCCTGAGTCCCAAACTTAAAGAAGAAGAATCCGTTTTCCCTCTAGAATCATTCTAAAGAGCACTTCGGCTTCCAGCTTCAATTTCTCCCTCTTTTCCATTAGAACCAAAGTTTCTAATAGGAGGACATGGTGATCCCATATATTAGGAGCCTGAAATACGTTATCTGCTCTTTGAAAGCTAGCAAGCTAGGAATGGAGTAACGGTTGAAAGTGATCTTCGTCCACACGTAGGCCTGGCAATAGTTATTCCTTTGATTCATAGACGGAGTTCAGTTCCAGTTTTTACAATCCTTTGCGAGATTGGATTTTTTTTATAGTGGAAATGTCATAAAGCGCGAACCAAGATCCATGATACGAAAACCAAAATCAGAATGAGGAAGCACATAAAATGAATTCTTAGTTAACGGATAAAGAATCAAAAGCTCTATTCTGTGCTGGTCTCTTGCTATATGTATTTGATCAAGGGGATTGAATACCTCTCATAGCAATTGGAAAGTCTAAAATTAGACAATTAGTCCATGGTCAAGACAACTGACGTCTTAGAATAGGGGCAGCCTACAACTAAGATTTAAGGCACTTTGCTATTTTACTGTAACGCCCCGGCCAAATCCTTCCTATCGGGTCGTCGTCAAGAACCGTTCGTCAGACTGACAACTGACCCCAAAGACCAACACTAGTCCTTTCAATACGCTTTGGTCTCACTCGTGCACGCCCTGGAAAACTTCCCAGGAGGTCACCCATCCCAGCATTACTCCACGTTAAGCACGCGTAACTACGGAGTTCTAAAGTGATGGGATACTGAAAAGAAAGGTGCACCTTGTTAGTATAGGTAGTACTATCAAACCATTTAAGCATTTTCTTGGGGTATTACATACACCCCCACTTAAAGAACGCAACATCCTCGTTGCGACTTCAAGCACGACACACAGCCCCAGAACCTTCCCCCGCTAGACGGCTGACTTGGACTTCTTGTCCGCAGGTCGAGCACGCGGTCGCAGGGTTGCTCTGATACCATACTGTAACACCCCAGCTAAATCCTTGCTACCGGGTCGTTACCAAGAACCGCTCGTCAGGCTGACAACTGACCCCACAGATCAACACTATTCCTTTCAGTGCGCTTTGGTCTCACTCGCGCACATCCTGAAAATCTTCCCAGGAGGTCACCCATCCCAGCATTACTCCACGTTAAGCACGCTTAACTACGGAGTTCTAAAATGATGGGCTACCGAAAAGAAATGTTAGTATAGGTAGTACTATCAAACCATTTAAGCATTTCCTTGGGGTATTACATTTACATACCCACTTATAGAGTTAACCTCAAAAGAATGCACGATATAAACAACTTAGATTGAATAAAGATTGACGAGAATCTGATATAAACAACTTAGATGCAATTCTTCAGCTGAAGCAGATGTTAAGCTCAAAATTTGAGATGAAGGATCTTGGTGCTGCGAAAAAGATCCTAGGCATGGAGATTGTCCATGATAGAGCATCAAAGAAGCTGTGGCTTATTCAGAGAGACTATATTGAGAAGATTTTGGTGAGGTTCATTATGAAGAACGCAAAATCAGTTGCAATTTCTTTAAGTGCTCAGTTTAAGTTGTCAGCTCAACAGTGTCCAAATTCAGAGGAAGAGGTGGAGCGTATGTCTCGTGTGCCGTATGCTAATACGATAGGGTGTCTCATGTATGCTATGATATGTACTCGCCCATATATTGCTCAAGTTGTTGGTGTAATTAGCAAGTATATGGCTAATCTAGGAAGAGAGAATTGAAATGCTGTGAAGTGGATTTTGCTATGAAGTGGATTTTGCGGTACTTGGTTGGAACTACAAATTATGACATCTTATTTAATGGGTAGGATGCGAAGAGTGATGTAGTTGGAATGGTCGATTCAGATTATGCAAGTGATTTGGATTGCAGGAGATCTACCAACGGGTATATGTTTAGAGTAGTGGTCCTGTGAGCTGGAGATCAGTCCTACAAGATGTGGTTGCTTTGTCCAGTACAGAGGTAGAGTATATGACTTTGACTGAGATAGGAAAGGAGGCTATATGGCTCAGGAATATAGTGCAGCAACTTGGTTTCAAGGAGGAGAATGGTGTCTACGTGTTTTGTGACAGTCAGAGTACAATCTATTTGGCCAAGAATCAGGATTATCATGCTCGGACAAAGTATATTGATGTGAGGTTTCACAAGATCCTAGAATTGATGGATTATAAAGACATAGATTTGCGAAAGGTACACAAAAAGGACAACACGACGGATATGCTAACCAAGGAAGTCACAAAGATCAAGTTCAAACGGTGTTTGGACTTCATTCATGTTGCTTCTTGCTGAATGGTGTGGTGGTGCATCCCTTCACTCGAATAAGGGATGCAAAGTCGTGTCAGGTTACGACACGGGAGGATCACTAGTTGGATTCACTGGTTGTGGTGCATCTACTCAAGTCATGGTGGGGATTGTTGATGTTGCCTTGAGTATCCGACACTTTGAGGAGCATCATGTGCAAAAAATAATCAACACAGGATAGAAAAAAACCTGTCGTGGGAACGACGGCTGTTTGGAGAGGTTTTTTGTTTTGTTTTGTTTGTGAACCCTATAAATAGCTTGTTTTAGGGTTTTATTTGGTTGACGACGATTATAGAGCAATAGAGGACGATTGTTTGACGATTTCTAATAACTTTTGAGTGCACACAGAGTGAGATTGAGCGATCAGGTTCTGAAAAAGTTATAATCATTATTTGATAACGGTTTTCCGTTCTTCGTGGGTTTTTTTTCCCTTTGAGATTTTTTTCACGTAAATTTGCTGTAATTTTCTTTCTCGTTGATTTTATTTGATCGCTGATTTATTATTCCGTGCTATTCCGCGTTTGTCTCGGGTTGTTATTTATAACAAATCAAATGTCTTGTTGGCATCAATCTAAACGCAGTAACAAATATATACTCTTTCCCTCTTATATTTTATACTCCCCCCGTCTCACAAAAGATGTAGCGGATTGATTTTACACACGTGTCGATGCAAAGTTTGACTCGCGTGCAACGACGTTTAAACGTAATTTTTTTTTGTAAATTTATCGTGAAACATCAATGATTGTGTAAGTTACGTACTTCAATCTAATACATATTGCGGGACGATCAAACGTGATTTGATATGAAAACAAGATTTGTATTCATGCATATAAAATAATATAGAATACGTATGTGTTACATCTTTTGTGAGACGGAGGAGGTAATATTTATTTTTGCTACCTAAATTTAGGTTTATCTTTTTTTTCCCAACTCTAACTCTCAAACACGTAAAATTTCTCTCAGTGTCTTTTTTAAATTTTTATCACACAAAACTTTTTAT
Source organism: Drosera spatulata (assembly GCA_035668315.1). Taxonomy (NCBI): domain Eukaryota; kingdom Viridiplantae; phylum Streptophyta; class Magnoliopsida; order Caryophyllales; family Droseraceae; genus Drosera; species Drosera spatulata. The sequence continues at coordinate 12,065 of JAOVYX010019291.1, forward strand.
ATAAAAAAATGATATAAAAGTTTTAGAACATCGAAACATGATAAAATAATATAAAATATGTGAGACAAAGAAAATATTTGTTTTGAGACATATCAAGCTTCATTTTGGTGTTCATGTTTCGTTGAACGATCCTTTCTACCGCTGCTGCAACATATATTTGGTTGGTGGTGTGCAGCACCAATCATGTTTTCTTACAAAAATATCTATCCATGGTTATAGGTAAGAGGTAACACGGGCATTAAAACATGATGATGCGCAAAGTGAGCCCATACTGCTAATCAATCCGATGGCAAACATTGTTAGATCTGGCCCGAGCGAGTGAGACATCATTGGCCCACATTCCACTGTAACTGGGCTTTTTTTTTTTTATGGTTCTATACTCCCACTTGGGTCAATCCGATTTTATCGAGCTTCAACAGTAAGGATTTTCTGAGACTAGGCTTTTTTTAAAAAAAAAAATACACATTTAGCATTTTTTCAGTAGGTCAATCTACAAACAAACATCAAATCATTATAAATATATAATAATACAAATGTGAAAAATTTTCTTGGTTGATACTGCACGTGTCCATCTCATGTTGGTTAAACATGTTAATTTCCTATTCGTTCACACATGTTATCTTCTTATTGATTCATTTAATGATAAATTAATATTGATCATTAAAAATCTCCATTATAATTTAACATATGAAGAGTTAAATCAAATCAAATTGAAACAAAGTATTACCATGTAATATCGAAGACGTGAAGACAACCATACTGAGTTAGTCATGATAATCAATATATAATGCTTAACATCTTATTAAATTATTTGGTAATAAATTAAGTTTTGTTAATAATTGGATCATTTCATATGTCAACGTCACATTAGATTATTCGATAATGAATTAACATTGCTTAATAATGATTGTCATTTACTATCATCTATATAAAGGGTTGGTTCTAGTCAAAGATAATGGATATTTAATGACTGTGATTTTTTTTTTTTTCGATTTTTCACGTTAAATCTTTTGTTTTTTGTTTTCTCATTCTTATGTTTGACTTTGGATTTTTTGAGTTGTGCATGATTGTTTCCTCGATTAAGTTAGGTTTGGGTTGCTTAAGTTACAGAACCCTAATATAATATGATATCAAAATAGATGTAATATTGAATACACATTTGAATAAATAAATAAAGAAAAAATAACAATACAAGTGTCATTCAATCACATGTTCGATTTTTAAAAATTGATTTTTGAGATTTTTGAATTTTAATTTTTTTTCATTTAAAAAAAATAGTTGTGGATATGGTCGTGGCAGCAGTTTGGTAAATACCCACACTAAGCCTTATAAATAAATACAATAAGCTCACTATCACTCTTTCCATTCACTGATTTTGTTGCAGTGGCTGATGCAGCTAATTAGTTCATATCCAACCTTGAACAAAAGAATGCTGTTTTTCCATGCTTTTCACTTAGAATGACCTCAAACATTTTCAGGAACCGCTACTACGTATCAAACTTCTAACATAGCCCTCTAATTTAGCAGGATAGGCAACTTAACAGTTCTAAATTGTTGAATCCGGTGTCCGCCGCTTGGACAACAGCTCGTTTGCAAGATATATTCGCTTGTGTTCAGTTCATCAGTTCTATCCTGCAGAGTCCAGGTATTTGTTGGTTACAAATTTTCCATGTTCGTTTGGAATCCACACCTGCTATCATTCGACTAGAAGAGTGAGAAGAGGGAAATGGTGTTTCTGAGTATCTAGTTCCTTCTAACAGCAACTCTTTTCGCTTCATCAACCCAGTAAATTTACGGCCCAAATGTAGAAGGGTGATGAACTTATTTTACTGTTTCTTTATCGTATGTGATATAGAGTAATACTCCCTCTGTCCCATAATAAACGTAACGGTTGATTTTTCACAAAAAATTATGTGTATATTGATTTTTGTGTATAAAAACTAAACTATCCTTTTGGTTGTGTGAAAGTAAGAAGAGAAAAAAAAAATTGGAGGAAAGTGATAATGGGGTGAATAGATGTGATATAAAATAAAAAGTATTGGAGTTTTGATATTTTTGAAGAAAAAAGTTCTCAAATGAGGTAACATTGTAATTATTATGGGACATAAAAAAAATAAGTGTTGTATTTATTACGGAACGAAAGGAGTAAATAGTTCAATCTGAGTTCTACATGTGAAAGACTAGTAAACGACCATCTGTGATGAGTAGGGCTATAAATGAACCGAACCCGTTCGCGAATCTGTTTGGGCCGGCTTGATAAAAGCTTAACTCGAGTATCGTTTATGAAACTCGTAACCCAAATTTGAGCTTGATTTTAGGTTCGTGGAATTAAATGAGTTAAACTTGAGCCACCTATGACTCGACTTGATAGGCTCACAAGTTGACTCATTTATAAACTCATCAGGTAAGCTCGAATATAATTTGTTTATGGCTCGAATTTATATGTATACATATATAATTTATTTCTTCATAAAATATATCTAATATTTAAGAACCATGTAAACCTCTCATATCTTATATATGTTTTATTTTTTTCTAAAAACTATCATATCTATATGTATATATATTTATAGAACTTCTATTAGGTGATTGTGTGCCAAATAAAATGATTTTTTCAATTCAAGGTCGATTGGAATAATACTTTTTATTTTCAATGTCAATTTAATCAATTTAAAATTCTAGATAATGATTTTAATAATGATTTTTAAACTTAAATTCTGAAGACATTGTGATTTGTTCATAAAAGGTTTGACTCGGCTCGAGATTGACTTTACTCGACTAGACTCGAATGAATATATGAGTCGAGGCAAGTCGAGCTCGAGTCTAACTATTTATAAAATAAGCTTGATAAGCTCGATTCGAATCAAGGTTGAACTCAAACTTAAGTCTAATCAAATCCTAAATAGCCCTAGGGATGAGAGTGTTTAAGGCAGCAGGCAGCATAATAGCACTGTTTTACAAATTCTTTTTTTCACTATAGAAAATAAAAAATAGTATAATCATCATCAAGATCTTTATTCTAATACTAGTATTAACATTAGTACTCCAGTTGGTTATCAAATAGCATACTGACACGTGCGTTGTACGGGATGAATAATCATAATCAAAATAAATAATACTCATAGTGAATCAACATACTTATCTATATCATTGTTTTAAAAATTGATTTTCTTATTCATTTTAATATTTTCGATAGTTTGATTTAAATATTATGATTTACGTATATGGTTTATATTAGTCCACAATATCAATTATTATTTGAATTAAAAGATAGTGAAAAAAACTAGTATAAAAATCGACTCCTAAAAAAAGATAGAGTATCCGTCCGTGCTTTAATGTGTGAAAAATAACATATAATTATAAAAAAATATTGATAGCTGAACAATTAATGATTTTGCAAATAATATGAAAATATATTTCATATGTTACCTAGATTATGGTGTTGTGAAAAATATATATTAAAATATCTTTGCAGATGAGATTTACTATAATTTTATCATCGTGATAAAGAAAATTATTAATTTACTATGTGAAATGTTAATTTGATATACAAGATTGTGAGGATCTTTTATATGAATTTTTTTATGAAAATTTTTGTATATACGATTATTATATTTACTTTTTTTTACTTGATTTAAATAAATTAAAGTTTAAAAATTTATAAGATTTTTCATATAAGATTGTTGGAATTCAAAATTCCTTTTATTTTACTTTAAATAAATCAAAGTTACCAAATTATCCATTAAAATTTTATTAAATCCGTTAATACCCCGACATATCATCTAATGATTTGCCGTCTGATTCTATAATGTAACTGTATATATAATAGATTATGATGTGAATGCATGAAATGAAATTGTTAATAATTGAGAAAGAGAGATTTTGGAACAATAAATTTAATTTTGGAGTGTCAAAAGTGCTGCAGTTGTTGTCGTACTGCATTTTGTCTTTTGTGTTTTGTATTTTACATCATACTCCTTCTATCTAAAATTAATTACTCTCTCCGTATCAAAATTATTTAAACGTTTTGACTTTGCACACGTGTCAATTTAAAGTTTGACATGCATATAACGAAAATCAAATGTAATTTTTTTTATAAAGACCCAAAAAATTCATAAAAAATTATTTTCTTGATAATTTAACAATAATGATAAATATCGATCATTTAAAATTAACAAACGAAGATATAAAGATCGTTTGATTAAGCGATGACGAAAGGATGTTAAAATGGGACAAATTAAACCTTAACCCAAATGGTTAAAAAATGACAAACTATACCATGTCATGATCATGATCACGAAGAATTGCATGCTACAAAAACTTCAGGATCATAAACATGTAATGATCATAAACGAGATATGATAGGATCATGACTAGAGTTATACATGTTACACAAACCTCTTGAGAATCTTGAACTTAAGTATATTAAGATTGTTACAAGAGAAGTATGTAACATAACTAAGTAAAGAGGATGATTATTACAAGTGCTTGTTTCACAACATGATGATTAAGGACAAAGGGAATAATCCTTTTTTTTTTTTTTTTTTTAATCCTTTAGTCTTTACACCCCTAAGATGCTCTATTTTCCTAACCACCCCTTCTTTACACCTCTCCTCTCACCTTCCCAGCCGAATCAGTCCCTCCTCTCTCATTCCTCTCATTTCATTCTCCTAACCTCTCAATTCAGCAAAAATTTCCCTTAAACACAAGTCGACAAGAGGAAAAGCAAGAAGAAGAAGAGAAGTCAAGCTTGAAAAGAAGTAGGAGGTGAGCCTCTTGATTAGAAATTTTATGAAAAATCATAAACTCTGAGTAAATTTGGATTTTAATATATGTTAAAACTTCACATGTCTACTTTCTAAAGTAGTTAATATATCATGATTTTGAGTTGTGATCTTAAGTAATAATTCAAAATGTATGGGTATATCAACCTGTAAAAAGATAGATACAGGGATAAATTTATGACTTGATCCAAAATCAGTCAGTAATAATTAGAAAACAATCTAATATCTTCAAAAAGATCTTGAAGTCTAGTTTTTAGAACAGTTTTATAAATTGTTACTTAGAGTTGTATGTAAAGAGTTATGAGTTGATTAGTGAAAAAAAGATCAAACTGTCTGATCCAGCAAAAAATATAAACTTGAACTAATTAATTGCTATTATTGATAAAGTTTTATGATAGAAACTTTAATTTAATGGAAATTTTATGAAGTTTAATTTATGGAGAATTTTACGAAAAAATTTTAGGTGTTGTATACGAGAAGTTATTGACTTAAACATGTTGAAGGGTCATCCTAAACAAAGGTTGGGATGCCCGTGACATGATCAGAACATCCCAAAACGATCTCGAAACAACCATGAACATTCACCAATATTTTCAGAGACTATCAATACATAAAAACAGTAGTTTAGACCATAAAAAACAATGACAAATATTAATACATAACCTCTTTGTTGTTTTATGTCGTGATGACAGTTTCCGTTGAATCCCAACAGATCAGTCGGTGAACGCACATAAACAAACCAATAACGACGTAACTTTTAAAACTGTGATTTGTGATGATGCATGCTAATATACCTAAGCGTATATAGTTATGTAATGGTTTCTGAAAAATTTACATAAATTGTGTCCGACGTATCTTGTTGCCTATCACTTGTTGTGTGTCGTAATGAAATGATGTATGGTGTGTGTTATATCTTTTTTGTTAGTATAATGAGGATGAATGTGTGAAAGGAGTATCAATCCATAATTGATGAGATAATTCCGTGGTATAAAACACAAAGAGCGTTGTGTCTGTCGTTTCTCTTATATAGTAACTTGATGGTGACATTCTTTCATCGACCCTGTGAGGTCATTTTGATATAAGCATATCTCACTGTAGGAGACCCTGGGTTTCACTTTGCCTGATCCCCTTTTGCGGATGGCCCTTTTGCTGAAGCTAAAAAAAGCGGTCTTATGAAATTGAATAAGAAAGGATATATAATTTTTGTCTAAATGAGGCGTTGTGCCAAACGACAGTGACGTCATTAAAAGGACCTACTGATGGAGCAGGGTGGGGAAGCGATACTGCTTTTTTCGCATGTGGTCTTGCCGGTTAAATTTTGTGAATGATGTCATGTATCATTGATAAGTAATGAAAATTTGGGACGTTCTATTTTTATAAATTTATCGTGAAACATTAATCGTTGTATAAGTTACGTACTTCAACCTAATGCATGTTGTGGGACGATCAGACGTGATTTGATATAAAAACGAGATTTATATTCATTGTATAAAATAATACAAAGTATGTACATGTTGCAATTAAAATGAGGCGGAGGGAATACAATAATTTTTTTTATATGGGTGTCCAAGTTTAATTACAACATTATCAAATATGGTAATTTTTTCTTGATTAAATGATCAAATTACCCTTACCTCCTTCCGCATCATATCATTATATCATTTTTCATTTTTATTTTTGTCTTTCATCATCCATTCACAAAATCAAAGTGGCAAAAATAGAAATGCACCAAAATCTTATCCCAAACAAAAATATGGGTGTCCATTTCTCATGTTGTTATATTTCTTGGACAGAGGGAGTATGTGCTAGAGCTCAAAGACAAAAGAAGAAAAAAAAACCACAATGCATATTGAACAAGATGAAGTACTCTCTTCGTCCTATATTAATTACAACGTGTTGATCTCATACGAGAATTTATACATGTGTTGGATTTATGGGATTTTGGCGAAGAAATTTTTTTTATGGTAGTGGGGTTTATTATATCGATTGAGAGAAGAATTAGTGGGTGTATTATAACAAATAAGATTTATTTAATATTTTTTTGTTCAAACATTATCAGAAAAGAAAACGTTTCATTTAATTTTGGGACGATAAAAAAAATTATAATTAATATAGGACGGAGTGATTACATAGGAGATAAAAAGCAATAGTGTGCTGCAACAGCTATTTGGATGTTGCCACAGGAGCACCAAAGACTTTTCCCATTTTATTTTGGAACGACATAGTTGCTTCAGTACTACATCTTTTAGATTGGTCCCATTTTATCTTTATGGATTATGAAAAATGACTGTTTCGAGGTTGAAAATAATTGTTGATTAGATTTGATTTTATAGAATGAAATAGATTATGATTCAAGCATTTTAAATTAAAAAAAATCAGATTTATTGAAGAAAAAATTATTTGGAGGTACCACCAAACAAAATTAATGACAAGAAGATACGTCACTCTTTTATTTTCCCACCAAGTAGCTCTTTTTAAAAATAAAAATATCTTCTCCCTAAACTAACCTTATCCTATCAGTAAATATGCCACAACCCTAATTTTATTTACTCACTCCACACCATCCGCTCTCTTCATCCACGCACCGCAGCCGTCGTCACCACCATATCTCCGCCTCCTTCCCAAATTCTAACCCATCAAGACCACCTCCGCACCCGTCGCACCATCACAGTCAACATCGCCAGCATTGATTCGAGGGATTTCTAAGAAGGGAAGCGAAGGGAAGATGGATTCACGACGAAGACGAGTTTGAGGGACGTGATGAATAAACCATACGTATTGGGACGAAGACAAATTCGTGGGACATATTGGGAGGTGCGGAAAGAAATAGAACTTACCGATTCCGACGACGACGTACTAGGACGTAATGAAACAAATAGGACATACTGGGACGTTATGAACAAACATGACATATTGGGATGAGTTCGAGGGAGAGAGGCGAGAGGAAGATGAAATCACGATGAAGACGAGTTCGAGGGACGTACTGGAAGAAAAGGATAGACATACTGATGCTAAGGATGAATTCTGATTACGAGTTCACGACGAAGACGAGTTCGAGGGACATACTGGTGTTAAGGATGAATTCCGATGATGGTTTACGACGAAGATGAGTTCGAGGACGTACTGAGAGGAGGATAGATGTATTGGTGTTAAAAGACGAATTCTGACGACGAGTTCGCGACGTACTAGACTTTTTTCAATGACGAAATTCAATGTCAAAGGCAAGAAGGAAGTCCCGTAGTGGCTGATGTGGTAGTTCGATTATGGAATTTAACTAGGGTTAGAATTAGATTTGAATTTTTATAAGGGTAAAACTAAAAGTGTAATGTATTATTTTTGGTGGTATCTGTTGAGAATAAAAAGTGGTGCTGGTACTTTTATGTAATTAAAATTCTACAAGGATATCTATCAAGAATTCTGTTTTTTATGGAATAGTTATGTGTGATTAAGCTATTGAATTAAGAAATGAACTAGCGCGTTATCCACGTGTTGCATGGAAGGATTTGTTAATTCATTTGGACTATTTAATATAAACATTAGCTACAGAAAAAGAATTAATTACTAACATTTATAATCCTGCATACCTTGAGCATGATCATGATACAATACGATCGAACAATACCAAGATCATCAAAGTGATGATTCATTCCCTATTCTCTTGTCTCTTTGTCTCTATGCTTTTATAAATTGTTTTATTTGGTTGAAATATCTTCATCACAATTACGGTCACAATTTTTTTTTTGATTGGATTATTTTCGTGGTTTTTTCACGAAATAAATATATTTACAGTTTCAAATAACATTGAAAAATTTCAAGGGATACTTTCAAATTTACAGTAAGTAATTGGGGTAGACAAAAAAACAAAAGAGTAGTTGACAAAAAAAATTACAAAGGATGCTTTCAAATTAATAATAATTATTATTATTGATAATAACAAGAAAATTAATTAATTAATTAACAGAGTTTAATGTCCCTAGATGGTATAACATGGTACCGCACTCTGAATTTATTATATATATAAATGATTATGATTAAAAACTCATTTAATAATAAATTATTTTTATTTTGAAAGTGCCCAACTGGACTCTAAATTTCATTACTTGTCTTAGAATAACAAATATCGGAGTAATAAAATAATTTTTAATTTCAATCATTAATGTTTAAATCCAGTGATCTATCCATATATAACTTTATGTGTGATTTAACTATAAAATTTAACTATAAAATTTCCAAGCCCTCAATGTAATTTACTCCTCAATGTATTCAATATTATTTGCATAGAATAATAGATACATTAGAGCACTTTAAATATTAAAAATTTTATACATAATTATCAGAAAAATAGAAAGAAAAAAAATTCACAACTTTATGTTTTATTTTAGGATACTTTTTTCTCCTGGCCAATGTTAGCCATCCAGAGAACCTTTTTTTCCCCTAATATTCGAACATCTTCCACTAAATTCTCCGGAAATGTTCCTGTCTCAGACCGCTTTGCACTTTCCTGTAGTGATTCTACTAATCACCTCACGTAAAGTCACGAAAAAATTTGTAAAATATGTAAGCAGAGACTTGCATGGCATTTATTTATATGATTCTCAATGAAAATAAAACGATGTCTGGTAACTATTTTAACTTGGGACATATTGTTCCATGACCGAAGCATGATCAGTCTTTGCGTAACCCTCTTGGCGCTTAATACAATATCCCATAAATATGGCTTCATTCTTAAAATAAATTGATAAAAGAATAAACTATACATGAATAGATGGCACGGAGCATATATGACGTTTAGTTCAACATATATTGACCTATATTCTGGTTTATGTGAAAACATGCGTTTCAGTCCTTAAAATTGATTGAGAACTAGTCCTCAATTCCTGATATGAATGGATATATCCATGAATATGGATGGACTATTGAGCTGTATGGTTCCAATGTAGAAGAAAGAGATCACTAATGACTCAAGAATGTGACACTAATGTAACAAAATGCAAGGGATGATGAGCAAATTAAATAGATTAATTATATAACTATAAATGTGATATGTTCTAATTAATATAGCATGAACAAAACTTAGTATCAGAGCAAACCAAATTTTGATGTTTAAAAACTTAATCCTACCTTTATATATATTTATATTAGACAGGGCTTGAAGGGTTAAAGGCTTTAGCTTAAAAACCATAACATTAATATAGGATTAACTATATTTATATATATTTAACTTAAAGCGCTTTTAGCTAGACAAGATAGTTTAGGCCACTCATGAAACGCGATGATCGATATCTTTTTCTTAACAAACTCGTCATTACATGTGATCATCTACTCATGTAAAATATGATAACCAAAGTTGAAATAATTTGAACCTCCAATCCGTAAATTTATAAAACATAAGTTTGAATGATTTCAAATGATCCATTAATAAGGTGTGTCATTTCCAAAGGCATGTATCATCAATGAATTCCACATTCGACAAATATAATGTACACGAGTGAGTGATAATATCCATGAGTATACTTGATAATAAACGGCATCCTTTATAATGTTTTCATGAGTCCATTTGGCTCTTTTGGTTAAAGACATTTTGGTCAAGATATAATATATATTTATTGTGACCTCTCTAACATTCGTTAATTAGAAAATCAAAAACAAAAAATCAGGAATTAGAAACTAGGACAAACAAGACCTTATCAATCGTCACTACATGTGATCATCTACTCATATAAAATATGATAACCAAAGTTAGAAATAATTTAAACCTCCAATCCTTAACTTTATAAAAACATAAGTTTGAATGATTTCAAATGATCCATAAACAAGGTGTGTCATTCCCAAAGGCATGTGTCATCAATGACTTCCACATTCAACAAATACAATGTACACGAGAGTGAGTGATAATATCCATGAATATATTTGATAATAAATGGCATCCTTTATAATGTTTTCATGAGTCCATTTGGCTCTTTTGGTTAAAGATATTTTGTTCAAAATATAATATATATTTTGTGACCTCTCTAACATTCGTTAATTAGAAAATTATAAACAAAAAATCAGGAATTAGAAACTACAACAAACAAGACCTTATCAATTACTATAAATTTAGGGATAGTGCGTAACCGAGTCGATCAAGCTCGAACACCCCCTCTTTGGACTTGGCTCATTTATTTGTTTAAGAGCTCGATCTATTCAACTCGTTTAAAAACTCGTTTGTTAAGTTACTCGTTAAACTCTTTTAGTTTTTGGTTCGTTTGAGCTCTGCTCATTTGGAATGTTTAATGATACTATCATTTATAATATTATTTGTTAAAAAAAACATTTCAATGCATAAATATAAATAAAAAAATTAAATATATTTTGTGTCCTTAAACGAGTCCTTATCGAGCCAAGCCCGAACTCGAGCTTTTATCAAAGTTAAGCTCGAGCACATGCCGAGTTGAACAGGGCTTTGCTCGAGTTCGTTCATTCATTTAAATGAGTTTCATATTTGTTCATGTTCATTTCTTTTAACAATTGAACGAGTTAGCTGGAACAAGTTAGCTTGAACGAGTTTTGGACAATTCAAACATCAATCGAGCCGTAGCTTACCCAGCTTACGGAGCTATACACAAACAACTTATGGATCAGCCAAATACCTAAGTCATAGAGTATGGATCCCGAGGCTTCGCAGAGCAGTAGCTTGTGACCACCACAGCCAATCCTATCTCGAGATTGTTGGGAGCACGAACGAGAAAGTGTATGGTATGGGCTCTTCCGTTAACCGATTCTATCCGACGTTCGTCCTCATCCAGACATCCACAACCCAGCCAAGTCTTCATGTAGGGTGTCTGATGATTGTCATCAGTTGCAAGATGAGGTCGTCAAGCTCCGAAAGATTGTTGTCACCCTGCAGGATGCATATTCTTTGCTCCAACAAACGATCGTTACTCAACGGGATGTTTATATTTTCCTCCAGCCTACGATCGTTAACCAACAGGAGGAGACAACACATGTTGCAGCAGTAGATGGCTTTCCTCTTCAGGGAGATGGGCATGGATCCTTCAGGGACGTGTCAGGCTGAGACTGAGAGTAGTTTGCCTCCATTTCGCCTATGATGCACGCCTTTTTGAGCAACGGGACATTAGTTTAACTGATCATTGATGGCCTTTTATGTGCCTGGTGTTATTTTGGATTGTAAAATAGGTTTTGGATTGAGTTTTGGTTGGATTGTAATTGAAAAAAAAGGTACTTCATTTTTCAATTTTTAAAATATATATTGAATATAAAATATACGTACGGTACGTATATAATGAACGTGTAAATAAAATTTATGAACAATGAACGTTACATCATTAAAATTATTGCGCATTAGGGTTATAGATTTAACCTTGAAAATATGAGGTTATTGAATGAGAAGTGATTACGAAATATTTGGGATAATTAAATCGACAACGATTAATTATCGACAAACAGATTATATAAAACAGGGATAAATACAGTCTGTGAGATTTTTTAAGGGGTGGATTAATTACACCCACGCATTCCTTATCTTCCTCTTCCCCTCACCAAATTTTCACCCACACCTCACCACTCTCACCAAACCTGACACCATAACCGCTAACCACCCCCACAACCGTCGTCGCCATCACGATGCGTCACCAGCGTCGCCGCACCGAATCAGGCCAACCCCAGCCCAGGCGAGCACATCCTAGCCAACGACGAGCCCGAGCACGACGCCTCGAAGCCATCTCGCACCGCCACCACGATCCACCTCGTCCGGCGATGAATCCGGCCACAATCCGACCACCAACGACGTCTCCCGGCCCATGTGATGTTTCCCCGGCCACCCACGAGTCCGGATACGGCCTCGAACAAACTCACAAACCACCACCCAAAAACACCACAAAACACCTCCGTCGCGCCTCATCCGGCCTTGAATCCGGCCATCAGCGGGATGTGAGCGACCCGACATAAGCTTGACAGAGCTCGAAATGTATTCCCGAAGTTAGCTCGATAGGGCCATGCCCGATAGCGGCCCGCACGGCCCGACCCTATCCCGGTAGGCCTGGTAACCTGGTAACGGCCCGCAGCGGTGTCGGTTTTGTTTCGTCGTTCTCTTTGTTTCGCTAGTAAAGGGATACACACCAGGGAGGTAACCTCCACTAAAACCTTCCTTGAAATCCATGATTGGTTGCGGATTGTCTCGTGTGATTGTGATGTGATATCGTCGGGTTGGCGAGGATGTGATTTCGTGTGTATGCGAATTGTATTACTCTTGATTGTAGGTTGTGGTGGATGGAAATTGCATGATGGGTTTCAAGGAGGGTATGTGGTGATGTCGATGGGGCATTGGTGTGCTTGTGTTTAATTAGATCGTCGGGATGATGAGGATGTCGGGATAGGTTTATGTCCATATACGGACTTGAGTATGGACACGATGATAAAGAAGAAGTCAGGATATGTTGGTGGAGAGGTGATATGGTTTTAGAAGAGCTTGGAATGACTCAGGTTTTACTTCCATGTTTTGATTGTGACAGTGCGTGGTTGTGTCGAGTATGCATGGGTTTGTGTGACGAGTCGTTAGTTTTATATGGGGTTGATGTGTTGTCATCAAGATTAGAGCGGCAGGTTGGCGAGGTCTTTATGTTTATGTACAAAGGAGGGCTTGGTATGAGAAATGATGATAAAGGAGGTTATATGGTTATGTTTAGTTACGGTAGGGACGCTGAGATGGTTATGGATGAGATTGGGATGCCTCGGGTTGTATTATCATGGATGGTTGTGACTATACTTGCTTATGTATGTTTATGCGTGATTATGCGTAATTTATTTTTAATTATGGGACTAATGAGAAAGATCATAAGTTCGTTGACAATGCGCATCAAAGGATATCAAGGTTATGCTCCTTGGGGAATCGGGATAAATAAACTTGTGAACTTATGATCGAAAACACGTATGATTACAAATGTTATGATTTTAGCATATGATGAGGCCGGCATGGCTTAAACGTACATGTTACATGATCGGATTTGTTTTTATAGAGTCTATGTAAAGAGGTGATTGAAATGCTAAATGTGTGTTATGTATAATCCCTGAACATGTTTCCTATGTTATATATTTCATGGATATGTGTTGTATATTTTCTGGATATGGGTTATATATTATCCATTGCATTATGCGGGAATCGGGATTAAAAAGGATATATTATTCATAAATTATTCTTTCAACAATCATCTAAGAGTAGTTATTATTGAATGATTGAATTGACGGATGAAAGCAATAACATTATTAGAACCCAGTAATAATAAACAGAATTGGATAAATTCAGTTAAGGATGACATATTTTCGATACGACTAATACCGCTAATTAATTTAAAATGCGATACTGAAATATTATGATGAATATAAAGTCTCATAATAATGACCCTTCATCTAGTAAGTTAAGCCCTGCGCCTTTTCTTGGATCCATTGGGATCGTGTTTGTCATCCTTGAGATATTGTTGGGGGCGATCATCTTGGACACCAAGTGAAAATGTCTATAGTCAAGGAACTCTATTGAGTATTCGTTGATTGAGTCTCGTGACGGGCAAGTGGATGAGAGACTATATAGGAAGAGGAAAGCAGCGACTTGTCCTCTTCGCGTGCTCGCAACGACATTGCATGTCGTGGATGGCTGGGCCACCGGGCAACTTTTACAGAAGACCCGAACATGTCAATTGGGTCTAGCTAACCTAATTGACCACGGAAAAGAAAGAGAATCTCACTTGAACATAATTGCCCGATCAACGATTGAATCCCCATAGTTGTGGTTTCGTGCCTAAGTTGTTGTTATCGGCTTCGTGCCAGAGTTGTTATCAGCTTCGTGTCAGTGTTGTTGTTAACGGCTTCGTGCCAGAGTCGATCATATCCCAGAGTTTGTCATATCTTTCAGAGTTGACCTATTGTAATCTTGTTAGGGACAAGCTAACTAATAAAAGGAAAAGACACAAAGAGGTTATAACATATATACGAATTGATATGACATACATACGATATGATATATATATATATATAGATATAGATATATTGTTTGATTAATATGGCCTAAGTACATATTTTCTTTCTCTTACTTTCCTTCGGGGATTCCTTCAGGTATTTTCGCGATCTGTCATAGTCGATAAAAAATACCCTGAAAATCGAATTCATCATCTTAGGTTGCTGAGCCTTTTACTCACGGGTTATGGGTTTTATTTTCAGATGAGACGGAAGTGAGATTGGAGCACCGTAGAGCGAGGAAGCATGCATGTGGATAGCTTCTCATATTTTGGATCAATGTAATATTCAAACATGTAATATTCTGGATTAATGTCAGATAATCTAGAGTTGTAATGACATACTTGTAAATTATGTATGTTTGGTGTACAGATAGTTCCTTGACTTCCATATCTAAAACCCGTTGGATTATTTGGCCTTGCTATGGACTGTGTCTATAACGACATAACGTCACGTATCAGGTGAACGGGATTTCGGGGGATTACAGATGGGTTCTCAGCTTTTTAAAATATTTTTATAATAAAAATTACGACGAATTCCGTCGCTCTTAGATGGTTTAATTTTTTTTTTAAAATCTTTTTGCAACGAAACTAGTCGTTGATTAATTATTATTTTTAAAAAGTTCAACGAGAGGTCCCGTCCTTGCGTTAACTTTTTTAAAATTTTTTGTTTTAAAAAATTGACGATGGATTCCGTTGTTGTTAAAGTTTTTAATTTGTTTTTTTAAAAACACTTTGTGACAGATTCCGTCACCGTTATAGTTTTAAATTTTATTTTTAATTTGTTTTTTGTTAAAGTAAAACAAATAGGAAACACGGGGAAAATACAAGAGAGAATTATCTATAGAGTCACTTTTTCAATCTTATTTATCTATAAAACAACCAACTTATTTTTATTACGTGGAAGACCATTTTTTCAAATTTAATTAACATTCTTCCAAATTTTTCCTCAATCAAATCAAATCAATGTTCAAAAAGAAAATAAAATTAATCTACAAGGAAGTAAATCTTTGATACAAAAATAAACAAAATAAATCTTAATCCTCTCAACACAAGTTTCATTTAGCATCTTTGTCTCATTCATTGTCATCTTCATCGACTATCATCATCCTCAAACGACATAACACACCGAAAAAAAATTTGATGTACGTCTTAAATGAGATTGTTGTACTTCTTCACTGAAGATGTAGTACATCTTTAATAAAATATAGTATGTCTTCATTGGAAATCGGTGCGATAGGTATGCCGAAGATACCATCGCCACCGGCTCAAGATAAATCAATCAAATTCCAACAGCTACAACACCAATTCACAACCACCTCTTCATGGATAGATCATCAAGATGATATATCTGTTACAAAATCGACGATGCCAAAATCCACTCTGATCTCTAACGACGATTGGAGCAACAAACAACGAAATACCCAAAATCAAATGATGGGGATGAATATGATAGTTGAGTAGGACGGATCTCACGACAACCGTGGTCATCATGAGTGGTTAGGACGTCATTCGACGTCGAGGCAGACAACGAGACGGTTGAAGCAACAACGGTGGATGTCAAGAAAGGCAGAGAAGTCGACGGAGTCGAACCATAAAGGGTGATCGGCGGTGAAGTCGGCGAAGGAGATGAGGGAGAAGGAAGAGGCGGATGATGATGGGAGAAAATTAGAATTGAGGAGATTATATTTATTTTGTTGGAAGTGAGTAGATTTGACACAAAATGTTTTATTTTTTAAAAAATGGTCTTATACGTAATAAAAATTTTATGGTTGTTTTATGGGGAAATAAGATTAAAAAAGTGACCTTCATGATAATTATTTCAAAATAGAATTAGCAACTGAATTTGTGACTAAATTTAATTATCTTAAAGTGACCCTCTATGCTTCGTCGAAAATTACGCTAAACAGTATCAGCGACGAAAGTTCTTCTATTAAGGACGGAATAATCCGTTGCTAATTTACTCCTTTTTTTTCTTTTTTTTGGCGGAGTTTTAAGTTTCTCTTAAGATTACTAAATCAACATAACTAGCTGTTCAAGCCTCTTCATCACTCTGGTCCCCTAGATAACAGCATGAACTTTGGTGGTGCGCGCAGCATCGCCATCAAACCACAGTATATCATTCGTATTAGCTGATCCTGATATTACACCGCCAGGGCGTGCGTGCAACCTCTCTTCATCTAGCAATGTACGTTGCCAAAGCCAACCACCAGTAGGGTCGACGCCGATGAAGAAAGCATGTAGCAATGGCGACAAGTCTCACGCCCGCACGTGCACTCACACGGACACATGTATACATCGAGAACGAAAGGGATCAGAATTTTCATAATCAAACAGGAAAAAAGTTGTACATTCAATTAATCCTTCTTTAATTTCTTAATTTTGCGGTATACTTTGGACCACATTCATTCAAAATGAAGGCAAAGTGCAAGAGTGCAGACGATGAATTTGATCAACATCTCTGCCGATCAATTGTCTAGGCACATTGTGATGTCTCCTGTGCTGTCCGTTTTCTAGGCGCACTGCGAACTTCTTAACCCTTTTAAAGTCAGTATTTGACTGACGTTATGTGGGTTTGAGGATGTGAAGAAAGATTGACTCAATGATAAGCAATCCTTTCTTTAATCATGTGCGTTCAGAAATTTGATGCATGAATACATTAGGAATTAATTTCTCAATTATTATAATATATACCAAGGATATATTTTTGCCCTCTCCATATCCTATGAATTACGGTTGATGGGGATTAGGTGGGTTTAAGGTTGATGTTCATCCTCACCTTCCTCCTTTATTTTGCAATAATTGATGGGAAAATACAACTTAGTTATTCAAAACCATTCATTTGCAAATGGAAAAGACTTGTGCTCGTTTTCAATATGCATGAGTAATCACAAGTCCTTTTTGCCTCATGGACAGGGTGGAACCAAGCTAGCTAAGCACAGCTACTCCATGTTTAGGATATACTGTGCATAGCTTAAATGCACGTAAGAGTCGTCTTGCTTTCCATCTTTATCTTTCAGTGTCTGTTCACAAATCTCTGTTGAGAACACGTATAAGTCGATCCTAAAATCCAACCCAGTATCAAGTACTGTGTTTCATGGACATCCACGGATCCCCAAGGGTACGGGTGATTTTTGTCATGCCGAGAGAGATGACTAAACATCATTTTATATAAGTTTATTGTATAATATTAATGATATTTAAGTTGCGTACTCTTATTTATGTGTGAACTAAATCGTTGTGTTGTTTCCCTTCCAAACAAAAAGTAAAAAAAAAAAAAGAGAAGGTTGTGTTGTTTAATAGAGCTTATCAAATTATGTTGAATAATGTCCAATACAACATGGGTAAAAAGGGTACAAAAACCATTGAACTAAGGCCAAGGATATTGCCAAGGCGATTTTTTACTGTTGCCAATTAAATGCAATCCTATAGAAGGCTAACAGAAAACAAAACTGCTGCTTTTTTAATTGTGAAGATCTGCTTTATTAGAGCGAAGTCTAATGTAATGGGCATGGCAAATGACTTGCCAAAGTCAAAATTTAGCAACAAGTTTAAATTACTCCACTCCAATGGTTTGATGTGTTATGTCAAATAATAGCTTTTGTTATATTGTGTGTTATATATAGCAACTCAAATGCCTATGCCATTTTGACAATAGTACAAAAATTATGACAAAAAAGAACAATGCCATATATTGCAAATAAAGCCTAGCTTCAGTTGACTATAATCAATTTAGGATGGTACTCCTATAATCAATCGGTTTGATTTTTGAAAATTTTAATTTTGAATTGAAAAAAAAAGGTGAGAGGGCAATACCTGTCGTTGCCCCCTTAAGCCGATAATCAATTTACCGACAATCATGGATTATAACTGGAGCAATATTGTCAAATTATAGATACTGTTTAAAACAAATATATTACTTTGGCTTTGCAAATAGGATTTGGATTGCCGGGTGTCAAGCACTTGAACAGCACAGCATCCAACGATGAGAAATGCTGCAAATTTTTGTACAGGTTTGACGACCCCCTAGCTGTCCAATTTGGATAGCCGGTGATCCCAATCCTTGTAAATATACCTCACTTCATTGGACTTGCTCTTAATTATGAAAACTATCTTCGCAATATCCACAACCGTACCTAATTGACTTAAGAAAAATCAATATTGGCTTTGAATCCCAAAATTATTATTGAAGTTAATTGACGAAGAATGGAGTAGTAGATACTCCCTCCATCCGAAATGATCTTGCGTGGCGATTAATGTCTTTGTCGAAAGAAATATAGAGAACAGAAGACCGAAGGTCAATAGGTTGCATTAATTTTGGGTATGGCCGCAACGTAAAACTGTGTGCTGGAGTATGTGCTCCCAAAAAACATGCATCTTCAAATAAGCTGCGAAAAGTTTTGACAATAAGGTCTTCAATTGACAATTATCAATTTAGGAACAAAAAACGTTAGGTACAATTGGGTCACAACACTGCATAACGTAAAGCTACGATCTTCTCATTTTTCTTCAGTTGCTGCTAAGTGACTATCATATATGCCCTTCTCAGTTTCTTAAACTTTGAAACGAGTATAGATGCGACTTCCCTTTCCCTCTAATGCTATACCAACAAAGGACTCCGACACTAAGCAGTCTATACCAGTAATCGATTCGATTGTCACCTCGGCAAAGATATGAAAAAGAAGTTGACGGTATGCAGTCTTTGCCAGAAAGATGCCCCACTAATATTGGGCATCATTGAACTTCTTGATCTAGGAGAGCCGATTACGTCACTCTTTAAAGGATTCATGATCCAACGAGCCCTTTGTGACGAGCGTATGACATGATACCCACAAATATAACCGTACAAACGATTCCAGAAATAATAACCACCTAGAGGGACATCACAAATGAAGATGAATGAATTGAAATTCGATATGCAACGACAGAAAACTTATCAAGGAATAAAATGGGTAATAGATCAAAGAGAACAATACCCATTTGAAGATATAAGAATGATCATCATTCCAAGTATAAGGTATATTCATGCCGAAAATTCCAGCCACCAAGGAATAAATTGATAGACAGACAGTTCCAGAACTCAAAAATAGCTCCAACTGCAATACCCAAAAAGTTAAAATCCATGAGGACATCAAGGAGGAATGAGAAAGAAGAGGATTATAAGAGAATAATATATTGATAGTAAACTTCGACATTTCTAGAGCAGTTAGATCTCTATATATACCGGCAATCATCATGTTTCAATAAATATATCGGGAACAGATAAATCTGGGTCCACCAAATTCTATTCAGCAGATGTCGATTCTGTTTCAGAAAAAAAGAAGAAGAGTGAGAGAGAGAATGTCACACCTGAATCAACTGATTACGGTGATTATCAAGCTGCAAGAAAAGAGCACGTGTTATTCCAAGCACAAGCAACTACCACCTTGAGAAAGGACGCACAGTGCAGTAGGTTCTAAAGCCACAGTCACTGACCTGAATATTGATATAATCCTCAGTATCATCAATGTATTCTCGAAGCTGCAAGTATTGCATAGAAGTTCAGCAAATTCATTGATTTATACGCAATTTTAACAAGTGAGTTAATATTGGATTTTCTTTTAGAAAGCGCCAAGGAAAATTCTTGGATATTTCAAAGACAGCATCCTCATCGGCAAAAGCTAGCAAATATTTGGCTGCTGACTCAAGCAGCAAATAGGATATACCAGGACAACATAGTCAATTAATTTCCTTCAAATGACAGCAAGCTAGCAATAGTAAACTGCAGATGGTGTGTGCAATGAAAACATGATCCAAGAATCTACTTTGACACATACCGTAGTTAGCTTGTTCAACGTGCCATCAATCTGCATAAAATATGCCTGCAGATATAACAAGTACAAATGAAGTAACAACTTTAAATCTCTCAATGAAGATTAGCAACCAGATTCTGGCTGGCATAAGCAAGCAGTAAGAAGTCGAAGCTGAAAGACTAAAGAAACCTCAAGTAACATCTCAAGTTCCTCAACATCATTTTCATCACCACGAGCCGTAGCTATACTGGTTCTACTTGCTCTTGATATTTTTGAGCCTATGGTAGGTAAGCTAGGGAACCAATTAGCTGGACCAGATCCGCTGACGGGGGAGGGAGAAACAGCCAGCTTTCTCGACAAATATAGATCAGCCATATCGTCATCGTCATCAAGAAGTTGTTCCAGTTCATCTCTAACCTGAAAACCATGAATACGAAGGCAAATTCATTTTAAGGAATTGCTTATATCATGTATAGACACAAAGGCCAAATTCAGTGGTCCAAGACCTTGGATCTCTTCTCTCCATACCTAGTTCCCCGCAAACGTATCGTGTCACCCATAAATACATCCCTTCGCAGTAGAACAAAATTGCATACCTCATATGAAAAAATTCATTCACCACTGACTGGAATCATCTTCTTACTACGTACTCCCTCTACCCCAATTTAAATGCAATGATTTGACATTCTGCACTATTCAACATGATTTTGATGAACATCGTTTTTCGTCTTAACAATGTAACAAAATTAAAGTACACAATTAAACTATCATTAGTGTTTCACGATAATTTTGTAAAAAAATGTTATTTGATAATCCCACGACGCGAGTCAAAGTTTACCTCAACATGTGCTCGTGGTCATTGTGCTGCAAATAAATTGGAACAGGGGGAGCATAATTTATGGAATTGTTTCATGCGCCAAGAAGTTTCAAATGGTTCGTGTAGTTAACGACTGTAGACTCGCTTCGCTTTGCAGAACTATTTATGCCTAAAAAAATCCTTCCTTTCTCAGATAGAGTTGGGAAAAAAAGCACTCATGCCACATGGACTTCTAAGCTTCCACAAGAGTTTCTCATTACCTAAGCTTTCCATGGTCAGTATCTTCATCTCTAAAGCTCCTTTACATCACGCTTCTAATGCAGTTCACATGAATTGCAAGAATACAAGAATTTCCAATATCATAATGTGGAAACTCACTAGTGATATTGAAAAGCTTAGGCAGTTATGCATTTTTCACATGAAGACAAACATCAAGCATTTATTTGGCATTCCTCTCAATGTATCTCGCTGACCAAGGATATGCTCCTAAAGCTTGCTATCTCGAGCTTTCTCTCGTCCGTCGGTAGTTAAAGAAAAACTCATTCTCTACAATAATCAGATTAAGTCCTTCATACAAATGTTTTTATGCTTTCGTCGTTGCTTCATTATTGCTTACAAGCAACTGCACTCCTATATAGCTCTTCTCATTTATGTGGTCGAGCAAGGCCCTTCCAGCTAAGTCTCTAAGACCTTTTGTTGAATGTCCTTGCTATAATATCACGCTTCCTTTTTTTTTTTTTTTTTTTTCAGTTGCTTCTAAACACCATCAATCGGGGATTCCTCATGTCCAGATCAAACCCTTCTGGCTCCTAAGTCTTTGTTTTCTCTAAGCTTAATCTTTCCAGAGATGATCAAGTTCCCCATTCCTACAATGCATCTTTTCCTACCTTTGCTACCCCATTTCTAAGATCCGGATTGAACTCACGGTACCTTTTGAACACGAGCGGTCAATCTTGTCATTGCACTTTTTAACTTCCGAACCCGATCCAAGTTCCTGCTACTGATCTGCACAGAGTCAACATCAGCATTAGAAACAGGGGAATAGCGGCTTCAACAACTGATAGTACCAAAACAAGAGAACAGCGAATAAGAAAGGATAATCATCCAAGAGAAGCATGACACCCACAGAAATCGCTCGAGGAATTAAGTAAAAACCTACGGTTCAAGTTCATGTGACAAGATTTCTGATAGCATAATCAATACCAGCAACAGAAAAACCATGTAATTAAATACTTCTTGGATTTGACGGTCTCCGTCAAAGCTTTGCCAATACGAGTAGGAGTATTTTCAACAAAATAAGAGATGGCTACCAGCACAATGTTGGAAAACTATGTTACCACTTCTCAGGCACAAATCCATAATGGACAAAGGCAAACAGAATAAGCCACTTTTCTTTGTCCGCATCAAACCCAAAGGGTGCAAAAAGCACCATCAAGTACAATAAAGTATTCCAACTCTAGAACATAAGCCGCAAGCTTTTTCTTATTTGAATGAAACCTGAGAAAGAATGCAGAACATCGTTGACAATCCATACTAAATGCTCCAGTGCTTAACTGTGACAGCATGACAATTGAATGATCAAGTGACCCTTCCAACATAACAATGCTGTGAAAAAATGGGTCTGGGCTGCTGCTTGAGCACGTGCCAAAGAGGCCCAAGCAAAGGCACACCAAACCCTCCAAATTAAACATGAAAAAGTGGTTCCTGCGTCTAAGAACCCTCCATAACCGCCTAGCGCCCGCCTAGCCCCCCAGTAAAAATCTGTATCTTCTCTAAGATAGTGGTTGTAGCAGTTTGTACAGCGGCATCGAAGACCTTGGGACTATGGCATATGTAATATATCCACCACAGGAGAAAAAACGGATACCTACAATGTGGAAATATTCTCGAAAACTCGCATAGACTTGTTAGAAAAAGATGTATTGGCGAAAGAGAACAGCAATGGTTTGATGTGTCCCTGACTTTTATTTCCCCCCTACAAAACATCATTTAGGATTGCAAAAAATATAAGTTTGTCCAATTACCACCTGCTCCCCTGGTA
The DNA here is from genome assembly GCA_035668315.1 of Drosera spatulata. Taxonomy (NCBI): domain Eukaryota; kingdom Viridiplantae; phylum Streptophyta; class Magnoliopsida; order Caryophyllales; family Droseraceae; genus Drosera; species Drosera spatulata. The sequence continues at coordinate 35,503 of JAOVYX010019291.1, forward strand.
GTCTGGAGGTTAGTCTTTGGCCTGTTGCTATGCCACATATCAAGGGTTCAAGAGCCGGTGGAGGAGAGGAAGAAGAACAAGACAAACAGTTTCTGCTTTGCAAACTATTGTGAATCTCCCTACGGAGTGTGGCCTATGCATTAGACACTTTTGTTAAAATGTCTTAACAGGTTTCAATTCGTCTAAAAAACAACATCTTGGTTTCTGATTAAGGCAGTACGTTGCCTCTTCTTGGAGGCTTTGGCACTGAACAAGTCAGCCAAAATGACATCGTTTCAGGAAAACCAACCCTCCCCAAACCGTTACCTTCCTCTTCCTCAAGCTGTTTTAGTCTGCTTATCATCTCCCTTTGATATGGTTTTGCGCTTCTAATGTCCTTTGCTACATAGTTTTGTTTGTTCCTTATCCAATTGGCATTATTGTGTTTTACTTACATGCTTCACATCTCCCTCAACACAAAGGTGAGGCCTTTCAATTGGACAACATGAGTTGAAATGGTCTAAAGTTCCAAACATTTTACAAGTCCAATTTGTATTTTTATTTTATTTTCTGGTAGGATATATGTATATATTGGGAGTCTGAATGATAGCCGATATTAGGGCATATCCCCAGAAGTATCCCGATATCCCCAATACAGTATGCTCCAATATCCACTGAGTGATTCACTATACGATAGTCACAATCTTGTAGTCATAATAGGATGTCACAAGCTGTTTCTAAGGGGCCATCTTTTAGAACACAGCCTTCTAACAGGCATCTTGCTTTCTCGTAATAGCCAAAAACTTCATTTGGTGCTTTGATTTACACGACATGATTGATAACACTGCACATCTTTGGACCTTATCATGCGATGCACAACACACATCAACTAATTCAATATCTAAAAAAGATCCACACAAAAGGGCAGATGGTTTGGACTGAAAATCAAAATGATCAAGCAGCACTGTTTCCCAAAAAGGAAGATAAAGAGAAACAATGGAGGAGGAGCCAATTTTGTACAAGAAATCTTCAAACTCATCCATTTTTTTCTTGAATCAAATTTGCCCAATGCCATCGTCCAACAACATAGTCAAGTACGAAAACAAGCAATGCAAGGAAAATGGGAAAACCATATTTCGATTTACATGAAACACACTGTATATGGACATGTCAGTATGAGAGAGGAACATCGAAATCACCTTGGAGGTCAATTCATCTAAGGCAGGGTATGCAGCACTTTCTAGTTCAGTGGTACGAGCAGCAAGAAAGCTGCAAATGGCTTCTAACGCAACCTCCAGAGCAAGGAATTCGAATGGAGATTCTGCATGGTTAAGTCAGATCATCAAACATCAAAATAAGGAGGGAAAAGCCAAAAATTAATAACAAGCACCCTGACCCAGAAATGTTGAAAATTTGAAGAAGAAAGCGAATTAATACTACAACGCTTTCTGAAAACATCAGTGCCCTAAGTAATTCTTTCATCGTACTAACTACTTCTCAGTAACAGATCAAAGTGGCACGCATACCATCCTCTTCGCCGGCTTCAACATCATGTCCTGTCAATTCTCTTCCATCTTGACGTAAGTGATTCATAGGAGATAATCTCCTTTGGAGTTCAGAAACAACAGGTATCACATTCTCGTCTAATGGATCCCGAAGTAATACCTGCAGAGAAACAATTTGAAAAAAAAAATTCAAAAAAAATTATGTGCTTGTGACCTAGAAGAAGGCAACTTGTAAATACAAATTGGGAGACTTATCTCAAGAATCTGTGACCTTCCTGCGGACAAAAGGTCTGATCCACGATGTTAGCAGTTGGTCATTATGCACATCACTTTTGCAAAACACGATACGCATGTAAAAACTCATAATAACATGGTATAATTTCGGATTTGTTCATCATGAAGCCTGCAATTTCTATCATTGTCCTTTTTTCTCTTTTTTATTTTATTTTATTTTATTAATTAATTAATTTTTTTTTTTTTTTTTAAGGTGTTAAGATTTCATTGATCACTAAATCATAGCTTTACATCATATATCTGTCAAGATCAAAATAAGGCAAAAAACATTCTATACACAGCAACTACTAATAATCATCCTTGCAATTGCTTCAGGCTGCTGAGTTGTAGATTCAAAGATCCTCCGATTTCGCTCTATCCAGATTTCATAAGCCATCATGGCGTTAGCTCTTCTCAATGAGCTTGCGCTTGGTGTCTTCCCCTTCGCAACCTTGTTTAACCAAACAATCCAATCCTGCCAAGCTACTGGTTTATGTTTCATGTTGAACTGCTTCAGGACTTGTACCACAATCACCTGTGAGAAGGGACAAAGAAAGAATAGATGATCACAGGTTTCCTCCTCCCTACCACATAGCTCGCATGTATCAGCATCCAACAAGCCATGTCTCATGAGCCGGTTCTTAGTTTTGAGCTAATTTTTCATGATAAGCCAAATCAACATCGAATGTCTAGGCCTTATCTTGCAGTCCCAGACCAGTTCCCACCAAGAAGCATTTAGCTCTTGTTTAAGCATAGCTTTATAGGTGTTTCTGACTGAAAAGACATGAGCCTCCATAACATGCTTTGCTTCATCCCGATCCACCTGCACCATGGCATCAATCACATTGTCCCTTGCCTTCAATAGCATGTTCCAGGTATAAGAAATCGAGGTTTTCATAGGAAAGCTCCAGAAATCCCTGCCGTTCAGATAGTAAGTGTGTATCCATCTAGCCCATAGTCTCTGCTTCTCATGCTCAATGGCCCACACTTATTTAAAGAACAAGGCTGAATTCCAAATCCTGAAGTCCCTCAATCCTAATCCACCCTTCTTTTTTGGTTGACAAACTTCCTTCCATGCAACCAAGGCTTTATGGCGATTTAGGACAACTCCAGACCACAAAAATGCCCTACATATCCATTCTACTTCTTCCATCACAGCAACTGAAATAATGAAAATCTGAGACCAATAGATCTGGATTGATGCAAGTACAGCCTTCAACAGCACTAACCTGCCAGCATATGATAACAATCTCGAAGTCCAGCTTCTTATCCTTGCTAGCATCTTGTTGATTAAAGGGTGATAGAGAGAAACATTTAGCCTCTGAGATGGAAGAGGGACCCCTAGACACTTAATAGGAAACGCACCTGGCTGCATCTGCATCACCCTATGTATCTCATCTCTGGTACTTGTATCAACACCACCAAAAAATATTACGTTTTTTTCCATACTGGTTCTCAACCCTGAAATAGACCCAAACTTTGTCATGGAGTCCCTTATTAGCTAGATGGATAAGATTTCTGCTTTACAAAACAGCATAACATCATCGGATAAACAAAGATTAACCAGCTTTACTCTTCTACATTTGGGGTGATAAGAGAAGAGCTGGTTTTTGGCCATTCTTTGCATAAGACGAGCCAAGCAATCCATCACAACGGCAAATAAATAAGGGGATAAAGGGTCACCTTGTCGTATGCCTCTTCTCCCCTCAATGACATCTGAGTAAGAGCCAATACATACAGAATAGCTAACAGTGGCATAGCATTGCTTTATCCAGTTCAAGAACTGATTGGGGAAACCCAGTAACTTCATCAACTCTCCCAGGAAACGCCAATCAACTGTGTCGTAGGCTTTCCATATGTCTATTTTAACCATGCAACGAGGGGATATGTCTTTCCTTTCATAACCATAATCTAAGTCCTGGCATAAAAGGATATTATCAATGATACTCCTTCCTTTGACAAAGGCACTCAGGGACTGATGCACTAGGTTGCACATGACAGTTTCCATTCTATGGCAGAGCATCTTTGCTATTATTTTATATAGGACACCACAGCATGCAATGGGGCGAAAGTCACTAACCTTCGTAGGATTATCACATTTAGCTGCAAGGTGAATAGCCGTTACATTTATCTCCCTCAGCATAAAACCTGAATGAAAGAAGCTTAATACCGCAGCTGTTACATCTTTTCCAACTATGCTGCAAGCTCTCTTGAAAAACCCAGAAGAATAGCCATCTGGACCTGGGGCTCTGTGTTCATCTATATCATTCAAAACTCTAACGACATCATTAGCTGTAAAAGGTGACACCAGCCCTTCTTGCTGTGCAGAATTAAGCCTCATTCCTTGATCTATAACCTCCTCCTCTGGAAACTTTTGCAACTGTTCAGCTGCGCCTAACATTCTTCTCATGAAGTCCATAACCTCATTCTTGATACCAGCTTCATCAGTCAGCAAAGCACCCTCATCATTGACTAGGCAATGGATCATAGTTCTTCTTCACCTCCCTTTCATGACACTATGGAAGGACGAAGTATTTCTATCCATTAGACCAATCCAATCCTCCTTCAAGTGTTGCTTCAACATGTCGTCTTCAAGTTTATAAAGGGACAGCAGCTCTGCTCTAGTGTCTCTCCTGAGATCGTTGAAGCTCAAACCAAGGGAGCTGTTGAATATCTTTAAGTGCCCTCTCTAAAGTCAGGATTTTCTCAGATAGCCCTGCAAAGTTCTCCCTATGCAGCTGCTTCAGTTCCCTTCTCAAACTCTTTAACTTCTGAACAATACAATATATACCACTGCCATCCAAGGTAGTATTCCATACTCTTCTCACTACATCTAGACATCGAGGGTGTGATGCCCAAGCATTCAAGAATTTGAAGGAACTCTTCTGAAACTTTTGTTATGGAAAAATAACACAGGCAGGAGAATGATCGGAAACCCCCCATTCTAAAAAACTGGCATGAGCCATAGGAAAGTCATCAAGCCATTTCCCATTAGCTACCACTCTATCTAATTTAATTCTCATCCACCTCCCCTCCCCTTGATTATTTGTCGAGGTAAATTTGCAGTGACTATAGGGGATGTCCTCAAGTCCACATGACAAGAGACAATTAGCAAGTTCAGAACAAGGATCAATGGAGACTCCCTGATAGCCCTCCTTCTCATCCACAGAAACAAACGCATTGAAATCCCCAGCTACTAACCAAGGCATGGCTATAGACTGGCTAAGAGCTATAAGATCATGCCAAAGTTTACTTCGATCATTTCTTGCATTTGCAGCATACACTCCAGTAAGTAAGAATTGGATTTTCCCATTGCTAGACACCACTTTGCAGTGAATTAACTGATCTGTCCCTTTAAGAAAATTAGCATTCCATCGAGCCACATCCCAACTGATCCATATCCTTCCATTCAAGGCAAAGATATAGTTATTAAGGGTAGGCCAATGCTTCAAACAAGCATTTTTAAACTTAGCAAAATGCTTGGCTTTGACCCTCGTTTCAACTAGACAGACAAGACTTATGTTATTCTGAAGAAGCAAGTGCCTCAAGGCGCATTGCCTTTCCAACTTATTAAGACCCATGATATTCCAGATGCCTATCATGTTTGAATCCCCAGTAAAGGGGTCATTACTCTTGTCATCTGCTCAGTAACATCCACAGTATCATGAGCATCCTGATGCTGAAGAGGACTGAAGCGAGAGCCAATATTCACCTGTTGAGCAGTCCCTAATGAATCACCCTTAATTTTCCCTTTACTTCTTCAAACCACAGTGAAACCATCCTCAGCCAATTCCTGCTTTTTTCCCGTAGGAACATTGACTGCATTAACTTTTGGAACCCAAACCTGGTTCATCTTAGACTTAAACCAGCATTCATGGTCCAAATGACCCCATTTAGTACACTTCGCACATTTCTTTGGCTTCCACTCATAAACCACCCTTTGTGTCATTCTCCTGCCTTCTGGATTCACAAACTCAATCTCCTCAACCAATGGTGGATCAGATGACACCTCCACCAATATCCGAGGATATGAAATTCGTGCTTTCGTAGCAGTATGGTCTATACAAACTGGAGTTCCCACCTTCGACACCAGCATAGCCAAGGTCTTTTGGCCCCAGTATTTAAGTCGAAGACCAGGCAATTGAATCCACGTAAGGATTCTTGTCAAGTCCTCAGCGCTTATCCTGAAATCAGCACGCCATTCCTTTATCACCAATGGACGTGAGCTGAAGAACCACAGAGTGAAAGATCTTCATATCAACCTCATCCATTCCTAATTTATTTTAATTTTTGGTTCTACCTTTTCATTTTCCTCATTGCATTAACATCATTCAACCTATATAAGTTCCATTTTCCAATGACCCATCCACTTAGAGCAAGTCCAACCATGAAGTAACGGTAAGTATGATGCTATAACTATTTTTTAGAACAAGATTACAAAAACGGGACCTAACCATGAACCTAAACTACTGCAAAAATAAAGTTGACCTATATCTTGTTCCATATAATGGAACAAAAAACAGATGCACCTATCGTCGACGCCTCAACAATAATATTTACTTTCGTGAAGATTCAGATAAAAATGTAGTTGAATATTTTTTGAACATGAGGATAATAAATTAGATGAAGAAGAGTTGGATATGAGGTAGAATAATTTGTGATGTGCTGAAAATATAATGAAAAAGATCATAGAAAATAAGGACGAAAAGTCAAACTTGCGTTTGGTAAATCAAGGAATATAAGGTTGAGGGAAAGTTTATTTAAATTGGAACCGTTGGGGTCTCAACAGAACCACACTTGTCAATTGTGCTTTTTTGAATCAATTTATAGAATCAGTGCACTCATTTCAGCATCAAGATAGGACTTGGTCGTATGGATCACTGCAAGTATCCCTCATTGATACAATAACAATTATAAAGACAAGTATTCAATCCTGAGCAGAGCAATACCTGCCATGATGTCATATTAGTACCTTGTGGCCTATTAATATATTCCAATTAATTATTTTTAATTATATACTCTATTGAGCCACATATATAGCAAAATTTGCTATAACAACAACTATTCAACCTATATTTTGAGGAACTCTATTCTTCTATTAACTGATGCAACAAAATCTTCTTTTTAGCATACGCTTAAGTTACATTACATAACTTAAATTACCTTAAGTGTTGCAAAAAAAAAAAAAAAAATTGCGTACAACAATTTACCAAACAACTTTTGATTGGCAATGAGGTCATATCAGAAATCTCAGGCGCACCCGTCAAAATTGCAGGAAAGTGAATTCTACGCGCAAAGAGAACTCTCTTAGGAGTTAACTCATAAATGAGTTCAATGAGGAAGAAATGAAAGAAATCCAGACTGATTGATAGGAATCAGAAAACAGAAACGTGATAAGTATATCGAACTATAGAACTTGCATAACACACAATACACAACAAATATGAATTGAACTAGACGTAACACCTACTATTCTACTGAGGGACCACCGCAAGGTGTTAGCGAAAAGAAAATGACTGGTATGAACCACACGTGAATGTTATCTAGACCTCCTTTACTAGTTTTCTATGAAACCTTTTAACAAGGTAAAAAAGACTATTGGCTCATTTCAATGCATAATTGGTGGTCAATTCAATGTAGGTGAAGGATATAGGATGGTACCAAGATATCCCTTTTAAGATTGTGTTTTATAAGGCACTTTTCTTTTCTGAGACCAACATATTAATGTCATCTTGTATCGCTTGATTAACAATTCACTAGTTCTAGGCTTCCACGGTTGCGCCTGTAGAGGTAAAAAACATGCATACTTGACTGCAATAAACTTTCTATGCTATAGGATCATGGTCCATACCATACGAAAATAGGTGACTAAGGTACCAAGCTCACACTCGTCCAGAACAACCAAAAGGAAAGAAGGCACAATTGGGAACATCATCACAGCATAGTGGAGTCCTAATTAGTCTTTTTTATGCTAACTATAGTAATATAATTAGGGCTAATTAGCATTCACCTACACTTGTGATTCCCATAGAAGGTTCTCCCTTATTCCTCATCTTCTTTTCTATCTCTATCGATAAGATACTTGTAGCACAAACAATTCATTGAGAATAAGTATGTGAATTACAAGGAAAGAAGCTAAGGACCTTTCACACAAATTAGTGTATGATACATATACAATGCACCAACATATGGAAATAGAATGCGTACTCCCTCCGTCCCAAATAAATTATGAACAGTTGACTTGACATGATTATTAATGAAACAATTGACTTTGATATTTTGGACAAAATTGCCCTTGTGTGATAGTAAGGAAAACTTGTGGGTGGATAGAAAAAAGAAAAAAATAATGATAGAAAAAGATGATGTGATATAAAATAGTGATAATTTGGATATTTATGCAATCAAAACCTGCCACTTTAGAAAGTGTTGTAATTTATATGAGACATTCATTTTTAAGAATGTGTCATAATTTATATAGGACGAAGAGAGTATTTACTAACAAAGCTCCTCTCTTGATGAGCAAATGACTCAAGAATCCCCCCACCAAACTTGTCAAACAAACCCTTCACTCCCAAGATCCACAAAATCAATTTTCAATACATAATAGATCAACAAAACAAAGCCAAACCATGTCCTTTCATCTTGGTAACTTACACTCTTATAAGGATAAATTAAATCACACAAAATAAAGCACAAGTACAAGAATTACCTCGTCGGCAGTGATAATCGCTTTTATATGCTGCCCACAACAAAACAAAAACCTCCATCAATTAAGGCAAGCAAACCAACCAAACCACCAAAAAAACACGAAAACAAACCCTAACCTCCAAATGCAAGACAATGGCCTTCTCACGCCCGAGAATCGTGGACGGATAACTCAACAGCGGATCGAGAATCCGAAGATCCCTGGCGTGAATACAAAGCCGGTGCATGATCGCGTACTTATCGACATCGAGAACGGTGCTGTGTCCGTCCCCGTCGATCAGAATCCAACTCCGCGACGACTCCGCCGCCTTCATGGGCTTCGGTGGCGGCGGCGACGACGCCGTCGATGCTATGTGCCCGTCCCTCCCCATCGTCGCCAGCTACCATTCCCCCGGTGATTGATTGCGATTCAACCAATCTTGGCCGTTGAAGGGGACGGTGGGGATTGATTGGCGGTGGTGGTGGCGGAGGAGGGAGGGAGGAGGCGTGGAGTGCTTGCGCGTGGAGATGATTTTGAAAAGGGTTTGGAGTGCAAAAAGAAAAAAGGTAAGGTAAAGGGAACGAACGGTTAGTGGTTGTTTTATGAGAAATAGTTTCGCGATTAATTTATTATTAAAATTTTAAAAATAATTTTGTATGTATTGATGTTATATTATGGTTTTTTTAGTTTTTTTTATCTTTAATTTATATATTAATCTTTAAAGATTTATAGTCATTATAAACCCATTAGTCTCAATTTATCAATAGAAAAATATGATTATTCTAAACACACACACATTAAGCATTAGAAACTTAATCACACATCAAGCATTATAAGGTCATAAATCTATATTCATCAAAACTTCAACCCACATATTAATCATTAGAAGCCCGCAACCTTAAAAACCTATTAAACCCAATTTACCAAAAAAAAATGACTGTAGTATTATATATTTAGTAGTTTCATTCATATATAGCGTAAATGATCAATATATTATTAAAATTTTAATGATATCCTTTACAAATGAATGTTAGATTGTGTTTTTCTAATGTTTCTATAACCCAATCTATATATTAACCTTTAGAACTATTTTAAACTTATTCTTTCCAATTTATCAATAGGAAAAAATATGATTATTATAAACATACACATTAAGCATTAGAAATCCAATCACATATCAACCACTAAAAGATCATAAGATCATAATCATTAAAACTCTAACTCATATATTAAATATTAAAAACTCACAACCTTAAAAACCCATTAGTTCCAATTTATCAAAAAAAAATAAAATAAAAATGCTGATAATATTGTATATTTATATAGATATAAATTTAACGCGTGGGTTGAGACTGATGTGAGTACTGGTATTCGATTCGATTCTCACGAGGGGGAAAATCACTTTTTCTGGTGTGAAGATATGCTGAAAGTCACTCAAATTCGCTCTTAAGCCATGGCAAATCAAGCCTAACTCAACGACCAGGCCTTCTCAGCCCACACGCAGGCACTTCTCAAGGCCCACCAACATGTTTTTATCACAAACCCAATAATCATTTGTATTAAAAGTAAAGAAGGGGACGACCCCAGGGTTGGCAGCAGTTCAGAGAAGTGGAAAGCACCAGATCCAGGCACCTTCAAAGTTAATGTAGACACTGCTGTTAACAGAGATGACAGGGGGGCGATGTGTGGTGCCCAAGGGAAGACATATATCGTTGGGGAAGCACTTGCTCTGAGAGATGGAATTGAATTAGCATCATCCTTATCCATACCCAGAGTACGTATATGGAAAGCGACTGTCAGAAGGTGGTCAACATGTTGAATGGACGGAAGCCCGAATTATCATACTTAGGTGGGATTGTCGAAGATTGCATACCAAGTCTCGAGCTTCTCACTGAGTTTCGATGCTTTTGGATATCTCGAGTGGCAATCGAGGCCGCACATATTATGGCTAGTTATGTTTCTGGGTGCAATCCGGATAGGCGTTTTATCTATGTTGCATTGATACGGATATGAATATCCGACACGGGGATACCACAACTTTAAAAAATTAAGGATACGAGTACGACGGGGGTATATATGTAAAAAAAAAAATATACTAAATAATTATGTCTTATTTCAAAAATAATTAATAATAATCTCAAATAACATAACAAATAACAAGTTTCAAGTGAAATAACAAGTCTTGAGAAAAATAAGAATAAAAAATCTTTTATATCATAGCATCAAAGTTAAAAACGACCCATAATTTACTACACCGGCACTGTCTCGATCAAATAAATTCATGATCATCGATTTTATATATTAGATTTTCAAATTTGTGGATCAAATCAAATAAATTAGATCAAATATTAGTAAGATTGGCTAGTATTGCTATATGAACAGAACACAAAAATCGATCATCGATTGTTCCTTCTCAAATTAGGGTTTATTCTTGATTAGGGCTTCTTCTTTTTTTGAACTTTGGAGTGGTTAAGGGAGACGAGAAAGTGGAGAAAGCGAATGGTTACTAAATATATGCCGACTGTTGAGTTTCCTTTTTTTTTTAATCATTTAAACTCATTGATTTTTAATTAATTTCCTTCCCCGTGTCCAAGCCGTGTTCTAACCGTGTCCTAGCCGTGTCCATTCATAAAATTCAAGTTTCAAATCTCCTCTTCCTAAATACGTTTTCGGTATGTGTCGGTGACGTATCCACAACGTATCCGTGTCCGACACGTTTCCGGAACATGTACGTCGCCTTGACAAAAATATCGATGCTTCATTGCGTTTTATTGATATACCACCAATGATTGTAATTGAAATATGTAACCAAGAAAAGAGCAATGAAACATTTCCCTCAAAAAAAAAAAAAAAAACCAAATACTCTTTACCTTTAAAAAAAATAAAAAAAATCAAATACTCCTTTCATTCTGCAAAAATTATAACACTTTGATATGAATCGAGAATTTATATATGTGTTGAATTTATATTGAATAATATTAAAAATACGATTTATTATAACAGTTGTGAGAGGAGGCAATGGTGTACTATAATTGATTTGATGTTATTTCTTATCAAATTAGAAAATATTGTTATTTTTATGGGATATCCAAATAAAATAAGTGTTGTAATTTTTATGGGAGGGAGAGAGTATTACTTTGGACTTAAATCCACTTCCTTTCTACACAAGTGAGCCTTTTTTTCATAAACAAAATAGCCAGCATCCATTACTCCCTCCATCCCATATAAATTACAATATTTTTTCTTTTCATATGTTCCACAAAAATTATAACATTATACTATTTAAAAAAATTTACAAAAAATATCAAAATATCTCTATTTTTTATTTTATATCTCATAACTCAATAACACTATCTTTTTTTCAACTTTTTTTTGTCTCACTCTTCACACTCCCACACGTCAAAAGGTAAACTTGTAAACTTGACCAAATCAATCAATTTTCTTAATAGACATGTTGGATCAACCGGTTGTAATTTCTTTGAAACAGAGAAAGTATTTATGTTGTCATTTCACCTTTCCCACAACCAATGTGGGTAAATAACTTTTTCCACACCATTTCAACATCTTATTTGACATGCATTAAACATTATAGTTTTAGACATTAATTTCTTATTCATCCAAAATTGATTTTAAAAAAAATATATATATTACGCGCATTTACTCACGAAGTAAATTGCGTTAAACCTAAAACTCTCCTGACCTGACATGCGGGACCTATTTTAAAATGTAGTCAAACTTGGATCAAAATCCAATTTATCTAATAATCCTCTATATGAATGTAAACTAATATAGACTAATACTTCAGAGAGTTCAAACAGAAAGATGTTGCATCAAGATAGGTAGCTTGTGGCTTTGAACACTCGGCATCATGCCATGCTCTGTAGGAATCACTAAAAGCCTTTTGCTTAACCTTTACCCCGTCTGTAGGTAGCACTTTTTGCTATAGGAATTAGAAAGAGGTTTGACCTTTAAAGTGCAACTATTAACCTTTGTGACTTAATTATTCCATTAAACCAAGTTCTCGAAATCTTCAGTCATTATGGTTGGATTTGTGACGTCCCGGCCAAATCCTTGCTACCAGATCGTCACTAAGAACCGCTCGTCTGGCTGACAACTGACCCCACATACACCCCCACTAAAAGAACGCAACGTTCTCGCTGCGACTTCAAGAATGACACACAGTCCCAGAACCGTGGG
>JAOVYX010019292.1:0-18724 GCA_035668315.1 Drosera spatulata
AATAGGCTAAGTGATCAATATTCGATTCTTATTTGAAATCTTGAACCGAATGCAGTGGAAACTTATAAAGTTTTAGTTCTAATTGACAGTTCTTGATTGGATTGTTGGTTGTTGAATGAACACAAAAATTCAATCACCAGAAAATGTAAAACAGACACGAGATATAACGTGGGAAATCATAGTTCAGGGAGAAAAACCCACAGACCAGCATAGCAAATCCACTATCACAAAATGGATTACAAAAGGTTGTTAGGTTCACCTTTCAACCTCTGAGTTTTTCTGAATCACTCAGCAAACCTTGGTACCACACCAAACCGAGATCACAACTGATTTACTAAAGGTTTTCAGATTCATCTCTCAACCTCTGAGTCTTCTGGATCACTCAGCGAACCGTTATCAAGAAAGAATGAAAGTATCTGCAAAACTCACAAAACTGTGGAGAATATAGAAATCTCCAAAGATGAAATCCAATCAATCGAAGATGATGATGGATTTCAAAAAATCCCCAATTGTAGAAGTCGATTCGTCGCAGGGAGAATCGAAAGTGGATGGTTCTTGAATCTTGAAGCTTGCAGTTGAGATGAATTCGCAAAGAGAGTATGTGCGTTGATGAATGAATGAATGAATTGATTCCTCCCAACTGAATCCTCCATCCGCCTTTTATAGATCCTGGATGCCTTTGGAAAAATGAAACAGGTTATATGGACATTCAGATCTTTAGTTTCTCATCTGTCTTCACATCAGACCTTGATGAAGTCTGTTGAATTCGTCCATGGTAAAATCACAGTCTGATGTAGTGCCGAAGTCTGTTAGCCTTTGTCTATTCCAATCATAGAAGTCTGTTTGAACTCCTTTGGTCCATCACTGCAGTCTGTTGAATCTCTTCAACCCAGAAGTTTGTTATACAAATCATAGTCTTCTGATCTCTTTAAAACTTTGCTAAGCATATATCATAGAACTCTGGAACATTGTAATCAGATTAGTCTTCCCTAAATACAGACATACAGGAACTCTGTTCCTGAGCAATGAAACTCTGATACCTGAAGTCTTCTCAGCCAGTCTGTTTTACTCGGTACTTCCAACGAAGTCTTTTCTCCTTTAGAACCCTGACTCTCTCAAGCACTTCCTAGGACTATCAGATGTCTTATACTTAGATATATAAGAGGATAATAACAAATAATATGCATAGAACATAAACAAGCATTTTGACACAACAAATCATAAATAGTGACATACAAAGTAATCAAAGCATAAAGTCTGATTCACCTCTTCAACCTCCCCCTATTTGATGTTGTCAAAAACTTTTTATGGATAAGCATAGGTTCTAAGTCATATTAGTTAGAACACCTTATAATTGGCACAATCATAGAATTCATATCAGTCAAAAAGATATCATATATAACTTTTCATGAAAGCATAGATATCAGACATCAACAAAATAGATAACAGCCCTATCTTAGTCAAGAACCCTTCTCATTTTCACTCCTTTCTTCGCCTTTTTTTACAAAAATCAATAGGGTTGGATCCTATGGTTTGGATATGGAACTCTAACTAGGTAATTGTTCTTTTAGCAACTGTAGTATCTGCATCATTTCTATGCTTATGTTTGTAGTCGTCTGCTATGTGTCTGTATTATGGAAAATCTGTTCTGTGCCTACTGTGTTACAGAGTTCCAAAGATATATACTTAACTATTCTTTAATAAAGATCAGAGGACTATTGCCTTTAATAACAGACTTCTGGGTTGTAAAGATTCTACAGACTGCAGCGTTGGATCAAAGAAGTTCAAATAGACTTGTGAGAATGGAACAGACGAAGGCTAAAAAACTTCGATACTACATCAGACCACGGCTCTACATGGACTGGTTCAACAGACTTCATTAAAGTCTGGTTAAAAGTCTGTTGAAGTAATTGATATTCTGGAATGTTAGTACTATCTGACTTATTCCCCAAGACATCCAGGATCTATAAAAGGGAGATGGAGGATTCAGTTGAGATATAGAATTTCATTTCATTCTTCAGTGCGCATATTCTCTTTGTGAATTCATCTCAACTGCAAGCTTCAAGATTCAAGAACAATCCACTCTCGGTTCTCCCTACGATTAAGAGATTACTACAATTGGGGATTTTCTGAAATCCATCATCATCCTCGATTGATTGGATTTCATCTTTGGAGATTTCTACATTCTCCATAGTTTTTCTTGTGAGTTTTTACAGATACTTACATTCATTCTTGATACGGTTCACTAAGTGATCCAGAAGACTCAGAGGTTAAGAGGTGAACCTGAAAACCCTTAGTAGATCAGTTGTGATCTTGATTTTGTGTTGTAAAAAGGTTTGCTGAGTGATCCAGGAAAACTCAGAGGTTGAACGCTGTACCTGGAAACCTTTTGTTATCCGTTTTATGATAGTGGATTTACTGTGCTATCCCGTGGGTTTTTCTCCCTGAACTAGGGTTTCCCACGTTATAACTGGTGTTCATTTTTCTTCTCCTGCTGATTATATTTTTGTATTCATCCAACAACCAACAAATCAAATCAAGAACTGTCAGTTAGAACTATAACTTTCTTTTTCCGCAGAGTTTGATTCATAATTTTGTAACAAAATCAAATATTGATCAATTAACCTATTCATCCCCCCCTCCTCCTTGAGGCTATTTTGGTGTAATCAGTATAGCACTTTCATTCTTCGATTTTCAGACTCAGAATTCTTTCCATGTATGCACGAGAGCTAAGGTTAGTCAGCAAAGTGAGTGAGTGAGAGAGCGAGACAAAGTTCGAGATGAGAATGATCGTAAAGTATGAGAATTTTTCTAAGGCATGTGTATTAATAGGTAAGTAAAGTAACTAACATGCGTAGAAATCACAACGACTATAAATTTCTCAAAATAGAATTGTAATCGTTGGGATTTGAAAAGACAGCTTCGCGAGTCATCAACTGAGTTCATCAATAGAGTTTTACCTTGCGTTGTTATATTACCTAATAGAGTGACTATATGTTACTTTGTTGTTACCTATAAATCATGCTCTATCATTTCCAATTCTCCTCTTAATTGAACAAACTTTCTCTCATCAAGGGGTTTTGTGAAAATATCAGTCACTTGCCTATCTGCTGAGATGAATTCAAGTTTGACATTTTCCTTTTGAATGTGATCCCTAATGACATGATATCGTCCATGTGCTTTGTTCTTGAGTGAAATACTTGATTATTTTGTATGGCTATTGCTGATGTATTATCACAGAAGACAATAGTGCTGGAGATAAATATACCATAGTCAAGAAGTTGAGACCTCATCTAGAGAATCTGTGCTGCACAACTCCTAGCTGCTATACATGGAACAAAAAACCTGTCCATGAGGCCTAAGAAAACCTTTACAAAAAGTTACATTAAGGATCCTATACAAAAATTACATCAAGTATTTAGGATCAAAGTACAGAGATCCTAAGGGTCTACGTCTGAACTCCCCATAGCTTTAAGACTTGAAAATCAGATTGCGTGAGGCTATCCTTCCTTAAGTAATACAGGTCAACAGCGGCCTTCGCAAGGTGCTTCTTCATGTTGTAAATAGTTGGCTTCAGATCTCTGAATATAGCATCATTTCTAAACCTCAATATGGCATAGATTAGGCATGCAAAGCGGTTCTTCACAAGGGTGGAAGGCTTGTTCTTGATAAGTCGAGGAATGACATCAGGCCATGGCAGGATTGGAAGTCGAATGCCACAGTTAAGTGACCAAACCTGCAATAAGGAGTTCAGCAGTTCATAGTCAAAGAAGAGGTGGCTATGGGTTTCGATCTGTTTCTTGCAGAAAACACACATGGAATGATCCATCAAACAAATACCCATCAATCTGTCCATTGTACTCAGCCGTCCATAAACAGCAAGCCACAAAATAAAAGAGTGCCTACGAATATGGCCTTTGTACCACACAACGGAGTACCAAGGCACGATAGGCAATCTGGGCCTTAGGATTTTCCAAGCACTTGTAGAGCTGAAGTGTTGGTTAGAACCCTTGCCCCAACAGCATAAGGCCTCCCCTTGATGCATACTAGGTGAGGCTGAGCTCTGGAAGAGGTCTTGAATAACATTAGGAAACTGAAATACCATACCGTTATGAATCGAGCAAGCCTTGCATCCCTTGCAATTCGAGTATTGTATATAAAAGTGTTGGAAACCCTTAAGGTTAAAGGGGCCACGTTCAGACCAAGCATCTTACCAGAAAGAAATAGATTGGCCATTGCCACTTCTCCATGAAATATGGGGTTGTGCAATGGCTCTAAGCTAGAGGAGTTTCCTCCATCCCCAAGAACCAGATTTCGGGACCTTCCTAGACCAAAAGGACTCTCTCCGAATAAGATTAGCTCGAACCCAAGAAGGCCAAATAGACCTGTGTTTAGAAACGATGGCCTAAATGTGTTCGATCAACAAAGCTTTGTTCCACTCATGAGTATTCCTGATACCAAGGCCCCCTTCTTTGAATGGATAGCAAATATGCTTCCAAGATATTTTCTCTACTCCATGACTGAGGGAAGGGCCTTTCCATAGGAACCTTCGACATATGCTCTCTACCTCAGCAATGACTGCCTCAAGGAGCATAAATGCACAGCTCCAGTAGACCTATATTGAAAGAAGAACAGATTTAATTAGCATTAGCCTTCCAGCATAAGATAGATTCCTATTGGCACAGCTAGAAGCCCTTCGTTTCATTTTATCAATCAACGGCCTACAATCCACAGTTTTGAGTCTTTTAGTTATCAATGGGATGCCTAAATATTTCACAGGTAAGCTGCCAAGGCTGAGGTTGCAAATGGACTGGACCTATGAAATAACCTGAGGATCATTTCCAGCAACAAAAAATTCAGAGAATAAGGTGACTTCATGTTTCAGGAGGTTGATAGACTGAGTATCCCCCTGTGAAAAGAGCAAGACGTCATCTGCAAAAAATAAATTTGAGGTTGCTGTTTTTTTGCATCGGCAGTGGTATTTGAACCCTTCCTTCCGAGCTTGGCCCCTCAATATATGGTGCAAGTCAGTCAAGGGTGTAATTATAACAACTTCCACATTCATCGTAAAACGTGCCAATTTAATTTTATCCCGTTATAATTCTAATGTAGATATGGAAGCAGTGGTCAATCCCACAGGGAACAGAGAGTGTCGACCTAAACTCAACTTAGAGTAATTTCTATCCTAGCGGGGTAAGAGTAAAGATAGAATTTTGGGGGGTATTTCAAGTGTTTAAAAGGATAACTTAAAACTAAGCTAACTATATCAGACAAAAGCTAAGATAGAGTTGAGATATAGAGGAGTTTCCTTAAGTTGGGAGAAATGTAGGGATGATGGTTGAATTCCTTTTGAGTCACCTAGGTCAATTACGGATGTTTCTGAATTTTAGATGTAATGATTAATATGGAATGGTTGTAATGAGTTTTGGCTTAACTCACCACGTTCCTTAACTTCTAACTTTCAATTAGCTGGGATAGTCAAATTAACTCAATAATTATTACCATTTCAATTAGCTCAAACATGGTTTCATTGAAAGTGCTGATTCAAAACATGGAAAAACCATTCATAACATGAATAGCAATTAGCTTCAACTAATCATGTCGCATGCACATAAAACCATTAATTATATATGACAATTAGCTTGAATCATATTATATCAACTCACTACTGAATAAATCACTTAGCACGATTTATGGCTCTAATCGACGTATATTAGGTGATCAATCCAATAAACATATGTTATGCAATAGTTCCAGCACGTTTCATATAATATATTCATCATCAACATCTCTGGTTTTAGTCAAATAAGCTTCATCTCATGATCTAGGGGTCATCAAAGTTCATCAACACATCCCTACTAATGATCTACTCATGCATATCAATCAATCTAAGCATGGAATGAGTCATAGCATCAAAAACAAACATTCTACAGAAGAGAATTAATTGAGAACGAAGGTTTTACAGCATAAGACGTGTTCCAAACAGTTGTCCAATGCTATACAATGAATTGCGGATCTATACTCCTCCAAAGCTTGATCAAAAACCCTCCAAAGCCTCTCCTCTTCGCATCTGCACCTCCTCTGATTGTCCTTGCCATCTCGGTGCTCAATGATGATTATAAGAATCCTAACAACGTGTATTTATAGGCATAGGTCGAAGCCAGATTGACCCAAAGACTGAAAATTAATGTTCTGTATCTGGGAGACAGTCGTGGCCGCGACCCAGCAAGTGTCACACCCACGCACATTAAAAATCCGGAATTCTGCTGAAATGGACTATCGTGCCCTCGACTTGGAGACATCGCGCCCGCGACCATCTGCCTTGCCCGCGACACTGCCTGTAGTGGCCGCAAGAGGTGTGCGGATCACCTAAAACTATTACAAAAAATACTAAACAATGTCCAAAAATTCTATAAACTTATACAACACACCAAAACTCGTTAATCTAGCATGTCGATGTGAAACCTAGCTGCATTATCTCTCGAAACACATGAAACCACAAAAAACTTGTGAATTTCAGCCTTGGAGCTCATGACTTGTCATTCTTCTTCATTTTTCTTCATTTCATTCCAAATTTCGCACCTATCTGCGAAAAACATAAAAACGCAGCAATACCAACATTCCAAGACAACAAGATGCAAAAAAACATAAATAGACGATACATGAGGCATAAAACAAACATTTAAAGTAAAGAAATGATGTGTGTTTTCATACACATCAATATACCTGAAAAAACCTCCATGGCAAGAATAAAGAGGTATGGGGTGAGGGGATCACCTTGCCTCAAACCTCTACCACTAGAAAAATATCCATGAAGCTCACCGTTAATTTTCATTGAAAACTGAGCAGAGCAAGTAGCAGTCATGATAACTATTTCGAGGGGAAAATTAAACGCACAAAGGGTTTTTCTCAAAATGTCCCAACTCAAGGTATCATAGCCCTTTTGCATATGAATTTTAAAACCTACCCTAGGGAGATAGGGAGAGCCAATTGATAGTCATGGAGTAGTTCCTGAGCCAGTAGTATGTTATCAGTGATTTTCCTTCCTTTCACAAAGGCTCCTTGAGCTGGATCAATAATAGCAGGTAACAAGGGGGCGATCCTATTAGCCATGATTTTTGCAATGCACTTATATATCGCGTTACAACACGAAATGGGTCTAAAATCAGAGATTCTAGATAGATTATAACATTTAGGCTCAAGAGGAAGAAAGGTAGAGTTAGCCTCCTTGAGCATTCTCCAGTTTTGAAAAAATTCGTGGATAGCGGCATTCACATCATTTTTTACCAAGCACCATGTATCTATGAAAAATTCAACAGAAAATCAATCTGGACCTGGGGATTTGTTTCTAGCCAAGGAAAACAGGACACGCTTGATTTCGTCATGTGTAACCTCAACATTGAGGGTTTGTTGGTCCTCAATGGACAGTTTGTGAGCAATGTGGTTCCGAAGCTGGTCACCATCAATATCAATGCTAGGATTCCTTTGGTAAATGAAGGTTTTTAAATGATTAACAATGTAATGACATACCTCAGTTTCACCCCCGAAAACAAGTTCACAATCAAATGGGAAGGGTTTTGGGAAGGAAATTAGGGAGGGTACGAAGAGGGTTTGACATGGTAGTCTGCTTCTTGTTAAACCATGAAATCAACCTATCTTCTAAAAATTGGCAGGAACCACTTGTATTTTTCCTGTTTATTGTACAAGCACCAAAGCCAGCAATGAAAAACCAAGCAAGATTTAATTATGAATCTCTTGGATACCATAACCCTAGGTTAGGTATCCTTGAAGTACCTAAGGATTCTTTTGAAAGTAGAGTAATATGATTCCTTTGGATCAGGTTGAAATCTAGCATATACACATACAAGAAAACAAGATGTCTGGTCTGTTGGCTATAATATATAGTAGAGATCCTATGATGCCGCTATATAAAGTTGTACTTATTAACTTTCCTTTTTCATCCTTTTCTAACTTAGCAGTAGCACTCATAGGTCTGCTTATTGTACAAGCATAAATACTTACATTGATTAAGAAAGATCCCTTTTGAGCTTTGTTGCACCTGCCATTCCAAAAAATACTTGAGTTCACCCATGAGACTTATTCGAAACATAGATTTCATAAGACAAGCAAACAAATCATATAGTGTACTATCAGTAGAACCAAAAAAGATATCATCTACATAAATCTGCACCAATAAAACATTTTTAGCATTTTTCTTTAGAAAAGAATATGATATGTACTTTTCCTCTAGAAAAATCTTTTTATAGCAGATATGTAGATAGAGTATCATACCAAGCTCTAGATGCTTGTTTGAAATCATAAAGGGCTTTATCTCATCTGTATATATGATCTGGATACTCATGATGCTCAAATCCTTTAGGTTGTTCAACATACACTTTCTCTTGCAATTCACCATTCAAGAATGCACTTTTTATATCCATTTGGTGCATCGTAAATCCTTGATAGGTAGCATACGCTAGGAACATCCTATTTGCTTCTAATCTAGCCATTGGTGCAAAA
This sequence comes from Drosera spatulata, assembly GCA_035668315.1. Classification (NCBI taxonomy): domain Eukaryota; kingdom Viridiplantae; phylum Streptophyta; class Magnoliopsida; order Caryophyllales; family Droseraceae; genus Drosera; species Drosera spatulata. The sequence continues at coordinate 8,521 of JAOVYX010019292.1, forward strand.
GTCTCATCATAATCTATTCCTTCTTCTTTTGAATATCCCTTAGCAACTAGTGTGGCTTTGTTTCTAATGATAATGTTATTCTCATCAGTCTTATTTCTAATCCCCATTTTACTCTTATAAAAGGATAGTCCTTGGGCCTAGAAAGTCTCCATACCTCATTTCTCTTGAATTCATTCAGTTTCATGGGGTTGATAAATCGACCTACAGAATATAATGAGTGGCAAACACCCAATTGTTAGGAGTGTAAGCGTTCGGCTCATTAGCATGTTCCCTGTTGTTTCCGTCTGAGTTTGATTGCTTGAGGATAAGCAATAGTTCAAGCTTGGGGGAGTTGTTATGCTCCATTCACACTGAGTTTTATCACGTTTTTCTTGTATCATTTTGACGTCTTTAAATGCATAATGGTATTGATTTTGGTTCTATTTGCTATATTTGTGAGTTTTGATGCCTTGATGTGATTTGTTGGAGGAACTAAGCAAGAGGACGGTCAAAAGACGTTGGTAACGGAGCGTGATGGAGCAGAGACAAAGCGGGACAAAATAGGGCGAAGCATGGGTTCAGGGTGATATTAAAAGCGCCTGGGCACAAAGTTATTCTAATCCTGGGCGCCAATCATAAAGGATACTGCACTTCAGGGAAAAACATGAAGCATCCCCGGGCGCAACCCTCTGTCACGCCCCGGTGTGAGATCAGAATCCCAACAATCCCCCTATCCTGGAAAAACAGTGAAGCGCGCGAGCACAGCTCTTCACCACGCCCGGGCGCGAGTCCAAAAGCCCTGCAGCATTCCTCTAGTGAAAAGAACAAAGTGCCTGGGCACCATGTACAGCCATTCCCGGGCGCGAGTCCAAAAGCCCTGCAGCGTTCCTCTAGTGAAAAGAACAAAGCGCCTGGGCGCCATGTATAACCATTCCCGGGCACGTATCTCAAGTTTCTCACAGGCATGAATGACTATAAATACTCCCCTTTTGGCCCCAAATCAGGATCATCCATCAATATACACAAATATTGATGAACACCTACAGCTTGGAGTGGATTTATTGTGTGGAGGCGGCTACGATTCATTGGGAAGCGAAACTGCATCAACGGACTCCATCGAAGCGAACTGGATTCTGTCTCGATATCGGTTTAGCATTCTTGACTCGTTCTTATTTTCATTTATACTATGATGATTTTCATGCACATTAAGTGCTTGTTGTATTGTCTTAGTGCTTGAATCATGAGTTAAACCTTGCGTTAGGGTTGTGATGTAGTCAAATGATTGTATTGATGTCACTTTTATGTTGTTAATCTAATTTTGATTGCTTTGTGGTTATGGTATGTGGTCATGCTTAATGCTTCGATAAATTGATCACTTATTGTATGATCCATGATATGATTTAACTCCAAGAGAAAAGTTTTGTATCGAGAACTCGACCACATATCCACACGTTGAACGCGAGATCGAGAGATGGCTTGCAAGACGTCTGAGATACGTTAGGAGCCCCCGAACTTAATGCTTATCGTAACGCGACGGTCTCTCACCGAGAGGTATTAAAGACCGCGTTTAGTTTAGCGTAGTCTAGGACTCGAGAGAGAGTGGATTACACGTTAGGGATGAAGAGGCGAATCAGACTTTATGCTTTGATTACTTTTTCTATCATTATTTATGATTTGTTGTGTCAAAATACTTGTTTATGTTCTATGCATATCATCTGTTATTAGACTCTATATCTCTTGTATTAGACATTTGATACTCCTAGGAAGTGCTTGAGAGAGCCAGAGTTCTGAATGAGAAAGGAATTCGTTAGAAGTACCGAGTAAATCGGACTGGCTGAGAAGACTTTAGGGTATCAGAGTTTCATTGCTCAGGGAACAGAGTTCAGATAAAGATTGGGAAGTTTACTATATGTCTGTGTTCTGGGAAGATTGTTCTGATTACGGTGTTTCAGAGTTGTATGATTTATGCTTACCAAAGTTCTGAAGAGATTAGAAGACTATGATTTGTGATAATAGACTTCTGGGTTGAAGAGATTCAATAGACTACAGTGTTGGACAACAACCAATAATCGATTCAAGAACTGTCATTTAGAACTACAACCTTATTAGTTTGCACTGCGTTCGATTCAAGATTTTTAATTAGAACCGAATATTGAACACTTGGTCTATCTCCCCCCCCCCTCTAGGCTATATTGTTGTAATCGTTGTAGCACTTTCAAGGGACCTGTCTATAACCACAACTCATGGCTAATTTGTAAGACAACATAGTGACTAAATACAATCGAAAGACGAAGTCTTCCCATATCTATAACCCCGATCTTCGGCATTTGTGTGTGTTTGATTGTGATTAATTTAGTTTAGTTAAATTGCATCCTTAGTTTTACATAACCACCATTACGTTTTGGTTGTTTAACCCAAGAAATATTATTCATACTTCGGTCATTAGATATAAGTCCTCGTGGGACGATAACTCATATACTTGGTAGCCTGATATTGGTGTCTCCATGTGTAGTGGGAGCTTTACTGTTTCCATCCATAACTTTAGACTCTGTAATGCTGTCTGTGGAGTCATTGAGATGTTGGAAGTGGCACTATGCAGCAGTCCTAGGGGGAAATTGACTGAAGAGGGGTCTTCAGGTGTCTACGACAATCCGAATGATGATTATACAGTGAATTGTATGTGGAGTGGAGAGATGTTCCCTTGTGTGTGCTGAGGTGTGTCCTCCAACAGATGTCGCCTGAGAGTTGAGAGAGTCATCCCTTGTGATGAACTCTCTTCTGCTATCTGCTCACCTCCTTCTGGAATCTTTGCCTCTTTGGCAAGAACCCCTTGTGTCTCATCAGATATCTGAACTTGTAATTCTTCAATGTCTTGCATTAATTGTGTAAGCAAAGGTTGAGGAAATTGCTTGTCTGAAGTCAGTGGCTCGTCTGTAGAAGTGGTGTCAATTGGCTCAACTGCTTTCAACTGTTCGTCTGTAGGAGCTTGCTCTGCTGCAGGGGCCTGGCTCGTATGCTCGTCTACAGCTGCCGAGGTAGTCTGATTCAGAGACTCAGTGGTCCGCTCTGCTGCAGCTGTCTCCTCTAGTGCAGTGGTTTGAGTTATTGGTTGTATTGCAGTAGTTGAAGGGACTCTTTTCCTGGGAAATTCATCAATGAACTTGTCACCTATGAGATTATCTCCACCTTGGTCTTCATCACCACCATCATCATCACCTCCTGGAGATGCTAGTCTTCCAACTTCTGGTCTGGAGAGGTACTCCTGGACTTCAAGTGTTCCAGCTTGAACATGCTTGTCAATTATTCTTTTGAGCTCCAACCTTACTTCTGCAGAATGGATAAACTCAACTTGATGCAGTTGAGCTTGTCTGTGCCATCCGGTCTTCATTGTGGAGTCCTTTCATTCCAATACTCCACTGAAAAGGATGTAAGGCTCTTTCGGCCTATCCTTTGTTTGAGTAGCCTTTTGTTGCAGTAGGACCTTCTGCTTGATTTCTCTTTCCGTCATGCCTGTGAGGTCCCCTATCAGTGTTCTTGATCCATCTGGACGAATGGTGAATAGCTGCTGAGGTCCTGATGGAATCAAGTTTGGTTTACTGCTCTTTGAGGTTTTCCTTTTCTTGGAAGGAGTAGCTGATGGTAGTGTATGAGCCACTCTCTTCTGCATCCTAGTCTGCGGAGCAATTTGCTGTTGAGTTGTCTGTTGCGTGGCTTTTTGCAGTGCGGTCTCTTTGTGGATCAGTTCTGCATCTGATTCCAGAGCTTCATCCAATCTCCTTCACTCTTCTGCAAGCGGATCCTCAGATTGCTCTTGTTCTGCTTCTATGAGAGTTGGATCAGGTACATTGCTCTCTGTAGTTTTCCTCCTCCTTAGTTTGTGCTTCTTGCCAAATTCTTTGCAGCATTGCCTCCTTTTGAAGCTTTCCCGAGAGAACATCAGTTTGTGCTCTGAGTTCTTGGGCCTTCCGTCTTAGCTTCTCAACGTATTGAAGCGCCTCTTCAAATCTCTTCTTCTGTTCAGGAGTTTCTTCTTATTCTTGTTCATCGGCTGCTTGAACTTCTTCTGTTTTCCTTACTTGAATAATCTCCAACTCATCATCATCACCTGCATAAGGAACAAGAGATATGTCAGTGTATGGAATCAAAGCTGTTGATGTTAATTTACCTGCTGTATCTTCATTGTTTGTGATCCCAGCTGTTGCAGTAGGGCCTTTTTTTGGAGTTGAGGTATCAAGGGTTCGAAGTTTTGCTTTAATATCAACAGCAAACATTTCCTGTGGATCCCCTTGCAAACATTTCCTTTCTGAATTCAGCTTGAGAACCCTCCTGAGTTTCCTCAAAACTCATTATTGAGCCCAGAATGAACTCTTGCAGGCTCTCGTCTGCACCTCCCCTTATTAACTCAAGAGCTACATTTGAGGTATGTAGAGCTGCTACTTCAGGAATCTTGGGGGGAAGTGTTCTTGAGGATGAGCCTTCCTCAACTGCAGTAATTGGTTGTAACATCAGTTGTTTTGCAGCTCCTTCAGTCTTTTGCTCGTCTGCTACAGGTCTGCAGCTTGTTTATCCATTTGCAGGTCTGCATGGCTCGTCTGCACTACTGGACTCGTCTACAATATTGCAAATGCACTGGTCTGCACTGCTGCATCAATTTCTCTTGTTTGCACGTCTGCAGATTTTGCTTTTGTTTGAGTTTGCCTCCTTTGAGCTGGTTCTTCTGATTCCTCAGAAGATTGCAGCATCAATTTTCTCTTCGGAGGTTTGGGAGCCTTAGGAACGATCTTTTTATTGGGCTTTTCAGCTCTCTACTGCATTGCAGACTGTCCCGCAGCCTTGGGTTATGGTGGATGTGGTTGAGTCACTGGAACCTTCCTCGTCTTTGCCAAACTAGTTGGCAATTTGCCAATCTTTTTGATGTCGATCTGCTTCAGCACCGTCCAAGGCCTTCCCTGTGCATCTGACAGCTTTAATTTGTCCTTTACAATGATGCTCAGCAGCCTGCCGTAGAGGAACTGTCATGTCTCAACTGCAGTGGCTAACTGGTATATAAGCAGACTTGCCCAGTTAACCTTGTGCCTCATCAAGATTATGCACATGATTTCTTGCTGAACATGCGTGATTTGATCCTTCGAAAATTCTCTAGACATAATAGCCTTTTTGACCACGTCAGCAAGAAATTTATGTTTCTTGGATAGGAACTTCTTCATCTTCGAATTCCTTCCTTTTGATGTTCTGGTGTAAGCATGGCAAGCAGTCCTGCAGCAATTACGGTGGAGGGAATGATTCTTGAACCTTCATTGGAAAGTCTAAAGATTCTTGCCAAGTCTTCGGCAGTGATCTTGATGGCCTGTTTCTTGTGGGTGTATTGGATTTCTTGATGGTTGTTGGAAACCCTAGCCTTCTCAATAAAATCCATCACCTCCTCGTCGAATATGTGACTAGTTGTTTCACAGAGATATTTTAATTCGGCCTCCTGTATGCATTCCGAGACTTCTCTGACTTCATCTGATTCATGTACCAAAGTCTCAAAATCGATCACCAGCCCTGTCTATAATTCCTTCCTTGCAGGGCTAATTTGTACCTTTTGTGATTTTGAGGGTGTTGAAGAGGTGGGTTTGTCGGTCATTTTTGTTTTAGAAGATTGATTTTTCAAGGATTTTCAGACAAGAGATTGAATGGAGAGGCTGAGAGCGATCTGAAGAGAAGTTGAGAGTTAGGGTTTGCTGAATGCTTGAGAAAGAGAGAAAAAGGGGAGAAGAAATTGTAAAGTGAGTTCTTAAATAATTCCTCTCTTTTTATAGTCAATGTAGATTTTACCGTTTAAGTCCAAAATTAGCCGTTACACAGTTTTCTAGAATTACACTATCCGTTGCGCAAATCAAGGAGATAATTATGAAAAGGTTTCTTTTCAAAAATAAGAGCAATAAAGTGACACTTGTCTCTTGTCTGCATGGTTTGTGCAGTAGAGCAGTAGAGGGAAGTCACTCGTCTGCATCACTTGAAAAGCACTGAGTGCGTTTCAGGTAGTCTCTTCGTCTGCATCAACACTTGCAGTAGAGCAGTAGAGCAAAAGTTGCTCACCTGCACTATTTGAAAACATTAAACCAATTTTTAAAAAAATTCTGCTCGTCTGCATCTACACATGCAGTAGAGCAAATCTGTTCGTCTGCACTTTTTCAAAGCATTACACCCATTTTAAAAATCGTGCTCGTCTGCATCTACATACAGTAGAGTAGCAGAGCAATATACATGGCCATTTTACTCATTTAAATCTATCATGTCCAGCTCTCCTCTAAACATGATAAATTTATTTTTATCAAAGGGTTTTGTAAAAATGTCTACAATTTGTTTTTCTGTTAGGATGTATTCCAACTTTATGTGACCTTTTCGCACATGATCTCTGATATAATGATATCTGACATCAATGTGCTTAGTCCTTGAATGAAAAACAGGATTTTTAGAAATAGCCATTGTAGACGTGTTGTCACAAAATATGTTTGTTTTTGAAAAGTTTAGCCCATAGTCTGCAAGCTGAGACCTCATCCAGAGTACTTGTGTAGCACAGCTTCCTGTAGCTATGTATTCTGCTTCTGCAATAGAGGTTGAGACAGTGGTCTGGTTCTTGCTGAACCAAGAGATCAGCCTTCACCTAAAAATTGACATGTACCACTTGTACTTTTCCTGTCAATCCTGCAACCTGCAAAGTCTGTATCTGAATAACCTGTTAGTACAAAATCTGAATCCTTTGGATACCATATACCCAGATTAAGAGTTCCTTTGAGATATTTCAGGATTCTCTTAACTACAGTATAGTGAGATTCCTTAGGATCAGATTGATACCTAGCACAAACACAGACTGAGTACTGGATGTCCGGCCTGTTTGGAGTAAGGTAAAGTAGAGATCCTATTATGCCTCTATATAGTGTTTGATCTATACTTTTACCTTTTTCATCTTTGTCAATTTTAGTAGTAGAGCTCATGGTGGTTTTCATTGGAGTTGAGTTTTCTAGGCCAAACTTTTTAATTACATTTGTTAAGTATTTTGATTGATTTATAAATATTCCTTTACTAAACTATTTCACTTGCAGACCCAGAAAATATTTTAGTTCACCCATGAGACGCATCTGAAATTTGGATTTCATTAATGCAGCAAACTTTTTGCATAGTTTGCTGTTAGTGCAACCAAAGATGATGTCATCTACTTATATTTGCACTCGTAGTGTGTGCTCCTTATGTTTCTTAAGAAACAGTGTGGTATGTACTTTTCCTCTTTGAAAGCCATTATTAGAAAAAAAAAAGGTAGAAAGAGTTTCATATCACGCTCTTGGAGCTTGTTTCAAGCCATAAAGGGCTAACATGTAGACATAATTTGGATGTTCAAAGTCTTCAAATTCAGGAGGCTGCTCGACATAAACTTCCTTCTGTAGCTTTCCATTGAGGAAAGCGCTTTTGACATCCATTTGGAAGACTTTGAAGTCTTCATATTCAGCATATGCCAAGAACATTCTTATGGCTTCTAATCTTGCAACTGGGGCATAGGTCTTATCAAAGTCGATCCCTTCTTCTTGAGAGTACCCTTTGGCCACGAACCTAGCCTTGTTTCTGATGATTATTCCATTTTCATCAGATTTGTTCCTATAGACCACTTGCAGCCAACAACTGGATAGTTCTTTGGTTGTGGCACAAGAGACCATATTTGATTTCTTTTGAACTCATTTAGTTCTTCTTACATGGCATCTATCCAGTTAGGATCACTGAGAGCTTGATTAATTATTGTAGGCTCCATTTCTGAAATGAAGCAAGCAGACAGACATTCCTTTGTGGTTGCCCTTCTCGTCTGCACTGGGGCATCCTTGTCTCCAATTATGTCTCTCTCGGTGTGTGTCTTGATCCATCTACCTTTGTCCTCATCCTGGTTAATAGTAGTTTCTTCCAGTTTTTGCTCTGTTGCATCTTGTTATGGTTCTGCTGTATCTTCTTTGGCTTCATGGACTGTACACGTCTCTGCCTTTACTGCAAGGTCACTTTTTTCGTCTGCATCATGTTCATCATCTATACATGCACATTTCTTATCAAGAACATGAGCAGTACGTATAGATGACTCAGATTCATCAAAGGAAACATGAACTGGCTCTTCTACAGTTTATGTTTCCTTGTTGAATACTCCGAAGGCTTTACTGCATGTAGAATATCCTAGAAATATTCCTTCACTTGTCTTAGGGTCAAATTTCCGTAAGTGCACTCTATCATTGTTGTGAACATAACATTTACACCCAAATGCGTGAAAGTACTTATCGGTTGGTGTTTTTCCTTTCCATATTTCATATGGTGGTTTGTTATGTTGTTTATTAATGAGACATCTATTTTGCACATAACAAGCAATGTTTACTGCTTCAGCCCAGAAGCTCTTTGAAAGGTCAGCATCAGAGAGCATTGTTCGAGCTGCCTTAATGAGGGTTCTGTTTTTCCTTTCTCCAACACTGTTTTGTTGTGGTGTTCTAGGTGCAGAAAAGTTGTGCTTGATGCCATGATCATCACAGTATTTATCAACCCCTGATTGATCAAATTATGTGTCATGATCACTCCTAATTGTTACCACATCTAAACCTTTTTCATTTTGTACTTGTCTAAGGAACCTGGTTAGTAGACTACAAGTTTCACTTTTCTTGTGCAGGAAGATTACCCAAATATGTTTTGAGTAATCATCCATAATTACTAGTGTGTATTTCTTCCTATTCAAGCACTCTACCTCTACTGGTCCAAACAGATCCATGAGCAGTAGTTCGAGAGCTCTTGTGGTCTCTGTTTGGTTAACAGGTTTGAAACATGTTCTAGTCTGCTTTTCTTCTTGACAAGGTCTACTTAATTTATCCTTCTTGAACTTAACTTGAGGAAGTCCTCTTACCAAGTTACTTGAAGATAATTTTGCCATTGTCTTGAAGTTTAGATGTACTAACCTCTTATGCCATAGCCAGTTTGTGTCATCTGGATCCTTAGTGTAGAAGCATGTAACTTGTGCAGACTGAGATAAGTTGAAGTCTACTGCAAAGATGTTTCCTAATCTATGACCTATCAGTTTGACTTCTTTGGACTCTTTATCTATGACTCTACATGTGTCATTAGTAAAAGCCACTTCATAATTCTTATCACACAATTGACTAATGGAAAGTAAATTATGTTCAAGCCCTTTAACATAAGCAACATTACTAAAGATTAAGGAATCTGTACCAAGGGTTCCATAACCTTTAGTTTTACTTGCTTTGCCGCCACCAACACGACTAAGCGACCTTCTTCTTTTCTGTAATTTTGCAATATGTTTTTGTTCCCCGTCATGTGCCTTGAGCAACCACTATCCCGATACCATACTTGATCCTGTATTTCGTGTAATCACATATGCAGAATTCGTACGTGGTACCCATGATCATGTGTCCTCATTTGTTAGTTTTAGGTATGCACACTCGAATAGGTTTCTTGTGTGGTACCCAACACTGAGAGGCTTTGTGGCCGGGCTTGCCACAATTGTAGCAGTTGACCTTTGGTTTAACCTTAGGTCGTCTGCTTGGATGTTGCCATCCACTCTGCTGCATACTGCACACGTAGCAGTGTTGCCTATATGGTCTCTTTGGCACACACAGAGAACCCCTATTCCATACAGAGTAATTTGGTTCAAATTGAGATTTCCCAAATCTCCTGTCAGTTAAATAACGAGTTATATACTCACTTCTTTTGACAATATGAGCGTGAGGAGGTTTCTTGTCTTATGCAGTAGAGGGATTCCTCTTCTGCACAGTCTTTGCAGATGAGTCAACCATTATAGGTTGTGCAGTAGAGACCTCACTGGTCTGTGTCCTGATTGCAGACGTCTCACCATTTTGCAAGACTTTAACAGAGACATTTTTTGTCTCTTTAATGCTGGCTGCAGACGAGTTTGACTCATGTAAGTGAACCTTTTTAGCAAGCCAACTCTTGTATCCAAGCCCAGACCTATCCTATGGATATTGTCCTGTGATATGTGTTTTTTGCAGATGCATCTACTTGGGCTTGGAGCTCAGCATGTTTCTTGGTGAGTGAGTCCACCATCGCAGTGAAAAGTTTAACCTTCTCCTCTGATTTATTATGTTTGTTGTCAACCACAATTAATTAACTTTCAGGTCATTAATTTCTTGATAGGCAAGATTGTAATTCTCTCTGAGATTTACAATCAACTCAATGTTTTCTTTATTCT